>JANTCA010081554.1:0-14507 GCA_024741275.1 Chironex yamaguchii
CTTTTCAGTATGATTTTAGCGCAATGTCGCAAATTTTCAAGGCGATTTTCAAGTTTTGTACCACAAAAAGATTGTTCTTGTAATTTTTATTTCCAAATGTTTTTACAAAAGTTCGCATACTTTAACCTATATCGTATGTTTGGTATAAAATAACGCCTTGTGTTTCCTAAACTTCTTTACTCGGCAATTCTTCCTTTCGATCTGAAAAGAAAATTAAGGTGTGCACTGAAAGGTGTTTTACTGCTGCAAGTTCGGATGTTGTCTATTACGCACGCAAGATATTGTCGTGAGCTCAAAAAGGACGTACTGTCTCACATACATAAAAGAATTACGAATTTTAATACCGGTATGACACCAAGTACATAAGTCCAACTTTCCAAATGCTGACTGATAGGGTCAAGTAACCTGTAGCAAAGAACGTCCGTTTATGTTCTGCCACCATATGCCAGCAACCTCTGCCATCATGTTATCTTGCCCTATATCTAAACAATGTGATTTGGAATCTGCTAAATAGCCTATCTATTTACATCCGTTTTAAAACTATGGTCTACATTCCGTCTTAGTGTTTCGAAGGTGGTTTATGTTAAGGAGTATAAAGAAAGTCATAGCAGACAGCGGGAATTTGTTGTTCTACTTTAAATGTTTAAGTAGTCCTTGGTCTTTCACAAACTTTCCTATCTTATAAATATTTCTCCGTCAACTCATGCCCAAGCGTATGCTTTAGTTTTCGTTATGCTGAATCTCCACTAGACAACCTTTATGATATTTATCACATGATTTTTTTTATCTGTGTTTGGGTTGATTCTGAATTTGATTGGCTCGTATTGGAAGATCACCAAGCGCATGGCAAAAAGTTAAAGCAGTTTTCACTTTGCTTCGTGCCCTTGGTGATCGTCCAGTTTATGTAGATTAGTTTGTTACTTAATGCAACTTTTTGAAGCATACGTTTAAAATTTTTGATGTACATAAAATGATTAAACAGTTGTCTCATTGTTAATCTTTATTTGACCATTATAATACAATTACTGACAACTGAAAAGTAGATACTGTGTCTACAATTTAAATGTAGAAGTCAAAGGCAATATAGATCAGTTTATAGTGAGTAAATGAGTCTTTAAGACTATTATAATTGTAATTAGATATATAGATACAGAGACGTACAGTAAATGCAGAGTGGCGCAAAGTACTGCAAAAAGCTTAAAATGGAAGTTCTTTGCTCGTTTAGCTGCCTTCGAAGTTGAAATGTAAGACAATGCAGGTGCAAAAAATGCGTATAATTTCGTTTAATGATTTTAAGGTTACTTCACTTTTTAAGCATATCCAACGTTGATAGGAAAAGTTGTGGCATTGAAGCAACCTTAACTTCTTGGTCACTAAGCTAATGCCGAAATACTTAGCCTTAATTGAAGGCCTTAGTTTAATCGCAAACATGAACCGAGTTAGACAGCAATAGGTGGACTCACGAATTGATATATAAGTTGCTGTAACTTACGTCCACTGCTTTGGTTTACCTCGTAAAGCTCTGCTCTATAAAATGCTTTTTTTCACACTAAAATTGCCAAAAGTGCAAGTGGATACTGTTTGCATATTAGGAATAAAATTTGAAACAGAGTTTAATCTTTATCTAACCAATTTTAAAGGAGTGTCATTACTTAGGCGCCAAAAAAACCTCACTGAATTGAAATTATTATCGGAAGAAAATATTTAGTATAAAAAAACCTGTTGTGACCTGTCATTGTTATCCTTTTGCCGTCACCAACACCTTGAGCATCATCAATAGTTTGGTTCGTGACGGAAATATATCATTCTCGCCTAGGTTCAGTTTGGCAATGTCGGTATGACAAAAAGGTGATTTTATGTAACAGCAAATTCTTATAAACTCTTGTGTTCCATGGTTATTGGCCATCCACGGTTGCACATTACCTTTGTTTTTTCTTATTTGTGAGTTTCTTATTCAGCTTTGTCTACCTCCCTAATCTGTCTTCTCGTCTCTTTGTATTCTTGAGATTCTTACTTTAACGTGCATGGCCTTTACATGACCGTTGGGGCCAACCTCTGGAACCTGTCTCTGTCCTAAGCCATATTTATCAGTGTCTCTAGAGGCCCATGAGTAACAAGTTGGGACGCCTAGGTAGGACGTCCACGAGGGCGTCGTCTTTCGGGATGAATTCTATAATTGTTTTAGCCAATCTGGTACTCTCTGTTCTCTAGAAGCATTGGCAAGTTTCCTAATAGTTCAAGACTTCAAAATTATTTTTATTAAAGTTAACAACTATGAAACTTTTCGTCTGGCACGGATCACATAGCTTCGTCAGAATACAGAAGTATGTCGACTGACGGAATCTGTGGTTCCACTCCGATCCTACCCTACATTACAAGTTCTGCTATGTAGTCTGTTACTATATTCTGACGAATCTCTGTGATCAGTGTCAGACGATAAGCTTCATAGACGTCAATTTCACTTAAAACAGTTGAGAAGCATTAACATGCTATGCTTCCTGTTGTCCTCATATTTTGTCATTTACTGTTGCATTTTGTGTCTTGACTTTTTATTTCTTTTGTTTAAATGGGATATAAATTTGCATCTGAAATTTTAAGGTCGTTCATTACTCTTACTTAATACGGATGTTCAAGTATCTTTTTTTTCTGTTTTCCAGGCGAAGACAATTCCTTGGAAAAACATTTTAACCTCAAGACCATTTTTAGCAATTTGCATAATATTTATTTGTCACAGCTGGGGAGTTTTTACTCTCATAAATGGATTACCCTTATACCTTAAAAATGTTCTTCTCTTCGATGTAGAAGAGGTAAGTAGCAAGTATTTTTGAATGATTTCTAAGAAGGAAAGTCTGACTAAAATTAATGTAAAGAAGACAGAGAAAAGGTCTTCTTAGAAGAAGAGGTAGTAAAAATAATGTGTAAAAATATGCTTAGCCTATATGGATGTCGATGGTTCCAAAGTAACCTTACAAATACCTTGCAGCTGCGTGTTAGGCATGGACAAATATAGGCCACAACTTGGTGATGAATACCTTGTATTTTCTTAAGCCTGATGAACACTTTGTATGTAATTTGTACTATAATAAAAGAGAAAGTACATCGTTTGTTTATACAGCTTTGTCCTTCTAACAAGTTTCGAGAAGGACTGAAAGTGAAGCAAACGAAACAAAGGTAAAAACTGTAGCAAAAACAAAAACTGTAAGAATAAGCTTGCTCAAATAAAGCTTTTAAAAATATAAACATAGGAATGCATTGTGGATATTGAAAATAAGAACATTTAATTCTATGCAAAGATGAGTGTATTACAAAGTAGTCTTTACCCGTAGAAGTACTGACTAGATATCGAAACATAACATTGATGAGGCCAGGCTCATGCTCGTATTCGTCATTAATTTAGTCATTAATTTAGTTGAGTTTTATGTCGTATGAAAGCAAATTTCTGTGCACTAGTTACACACATTTACTTTACATTTATCATTTCTAATGCATTTCCGAGCCTCGGAGTTTCAAATTGTAGACTTGAGCACGTAACCGGAATGTACCGACTGTTAAGGGTTCAAGACGACTGAAGTAATGTAATGATTTATTTCTTTTTTCCTTCTTTTAGTCGGGTGTTTTGACATCCTTGCCTTTTATTGCTCAGTTGATTATGGGACCACTAACAGGAAAAATAGCTGACGTATTACTAGTAAGAAAGATATTTGGTAAAACACACATCAGGAAGTTCTGTTGTTGCTTTGGTATGTTCAAATCATAACATTAAAACAATTACTATATTTTATTGTTGTTGTTTCAACAAAGTAATAAAGCTTGTTTCAATTGAAGGCCAAATAATATTAGAAATAAGAGTTGCCGCTGTCCAAAGATTTTAAGTAAAATATTAGCAAACGATGAGACAAAATTGATAAAAAGAGCAATGAAATTCCTGTCAAGCAAAAATATGGCATCCGTGCAAATTTACTACTTGTTCAACATTCTGGTAGTGTCAAATTACTAGCACTTTGCGCTGTTCCAGCAACAGACTTGACCTTCGAAATTAAGATTTGGGCAACGTATGATACTGTTAACATGATTGAGTAAAAAGTGAAATGAAAATGATTAATGAATTTGTCATGAATATTGTCAACTTGATGTACGTATTTGACATTTCTCTCTTCTATTTAGGTTTTAGTGTAGAAGCATTGTTCTTCCTAGTTGCAGCATATGTAAGCAGCTGGAAGCTCATCGTTGGAGGCCTACTTTTGGCGTTCTTCCTCGGAGGCACAGCAAGTAATCCAATTGCTGTTAACCATATAGATATTGCTCCACGCTTCTCAAGTTTTCTTCTGGGTATACTTAATGCTCTTTCCTGTTTGATTGGAATAATTTGCCCATTAGTAACAGGTCTCATCACTCCAACTCAGGTCAGTGTAAATCATTCTAATTAAGCAAATTTATATGTTTGTACATGTTCAGAGCTTTTTACTTTCTTTCAATCTCAGACGAAATTACTCGCTTTTCATTTTGTAATTGCAGGATGCATATTGAAGTCTAGTTTTGTGCTAGTTTTGTTTTGCCTAAAATGGTCCTAAGTTAACGAAGATTGTCCTAAACAGCACCAATTCTTTCCTTCATTAATAGGTGATATGTTAAGACAACCCAGAAATTCTCCTCATCAGAAGGAATTAAAAAGCTAGCAATACACAAAAATCTTGGTCAAACATATAAGTGCTCTAATAAAAAATCATAGTGACCTTTAAAGTCCATGACCTAAACGTATATGCAGTAACATCGTGGGGGACCCTCAGGAAACTTCCTCATTTAGAACTAACTAGGTCTACGAAAATTTTCTGGGGACTTTTACTGCTCCGGAAGCTTAGCAAACGGTAGGAATAGATCTAACTACCTAACATCTATTAGGCTCCTGCGTATATGTTAACTTATAAACAATAAAATTTGTAAGAAATGAAAGCGTTGATTTACTATCTAATTCTCAGTGTATCAACCACTATAGCTTTAAGCCTGTTTTCCACTAGAAAAAATCATTCGCGCGAAGCGATTTTTTATTCGGCAAAAAAAGTCGATCCAAAGGTTTTTTGTTTTCCACGTTTCCAAGTTTTAGCTTTCTTCATTTCAGACGAGACCTTACAGTATTTAAAAACATATTCCACTGAATTTTCGATCTTCTAAAAGAGGTTTTGACTTTGACTTGTGTAAGATTCCTTATCAGGCATTTTGTACAAATAAACTTTAATTTTTCTGGAACGTTCTCCATTTTCAGTCAAGTCTGTAAAATATCATTGTTACGTTTAGATTAATAAGAAGTCACTTTGGAGTGTTTAGTGAAATTATGTTTAGAAAGGAAAGTATAACGTACTTGATTCAAACTAGTAGCAGTATTTACTGAGAACGCTTAATAAACTGATATGAGCGGTAAAGCGCTGTACTGCCTCGGTATGGGAGTTTAGTTTAAGCCTAATCAACACTGTATGCAGTTCTCTCGTGCGTGTTTGCCTGGAATCATAAACGCCCCTGTATTGAAAGGTCGTGTTTTAAGGAATTGTGTGTTATGACAACTCTTGTCGCCTATTGTAAAGTAATCTAAAAAGTTTGGGATGCCAGGTGAATCATAGTCTATCAAAAAAACTCTGGTCTGGAAAGCCGGGCGAAGATCAGAGGCCACCGCTATCTATGCTGTACTATACGATTTTTGCCGTCACGTGACGCATCAGCATGCACACTGATTTTCAAGACGGCAAGCAGCATGGTAAGTGACGTTGTACCAGGCAAAGATTTGGACATCATTTTGGAACTTTTGGGTTCCGGATTACTTGACCAAGAAATAGAAATACAAGATGCTTTTGAGGAGGCAGTGGCAGAGTTAGCTACATTTGTTTTGACATTTTACTAAGATTTGAAGGCGGGATTTCTTGTCTTCAACCATGCCATCTTACTGTCAAACGAGTGTCATGTAGTTGTCAAATGCTTGCACTTTTCAAATGAGGCCTACCAAGCTTTTCTTACCAATGTTGCTGTATTACGACAACTTTTAATGAATATTCAACATCAGTGTGTACCACTTAACAACCTGAATTTGTCGCATGTCAGAGAAAGAACTTAAAGATCAGGAATTCGGTGACATATTGGTGGTTTTATTTGCTACATACTAAAACCTCCTGAAGCCTACAATTATTTGGCATGTAATCTTTTGATATGTTAATATTTTTGCATTACCCTGAGATGATTCAAACATTCTTAATGCCATAAAAAGTCCCGAGAATTCCAATTTCATAAAATTCAGAAGCAGTTGTTGTCGTATAAAGTGTAGCAGATACCAAATCAGAATTTGTGAGGTTACACAATAGCATTTGTCAATCGACAGCGCTAAAAATCAATTGAAAATTCACAACAATGAACTACATGGCATCTGTCTAACATTGACGTTGAAAAACTAATTAACTTTCTTATCTCAGGTTTTGGAAAACCATAGAAGAAAGTCGCCAAAGACTTGTAAGGATTAGAAGAATTGAATGGAAGGTTAAAAATATCGTTGATCTATGTGAACATTGCATTAGATTGGTAATGGAACAGCACTTTTATCTTTGGAATCAGCTGTCTGATAGTTTAAGCAGAGTAAACATAGCAATTAATGCCATTTGTCCTGCATCACGAAATCGCATTTAAGGATGAAAATCACTACCTTTAACGTCTTTACCAGTTGGAACCTTGAAGAGTCCTATGCATTTCTTTCTTCGACATGTTCCGCATTTAATGAAGGCACTGTGCTCACTCGGCATAATGAGTCATACTCATATTTCGATTTATCTGTTACACTATTAAATCCAAGAAACGTTTAAAACGAAGGCAAATATCACGAAAATCTACATTTCTTTCAGAGCATATGGCAGATCGCGTATGCCAACGTGACGATCAGGTGCGCACGGTACACATCAAGTGACACCGTTTTTGCTTGACAAAAGGATAAAGCAGAGAAAAGATAGCATTCCAGAGCAGAGTTTTTGATAGACTAAGAGTGAATTGAGCAAAGGGTATAGGAGCATAAAAAGCAAGCTGCATTACTGAGGCCTTCACCTCATTTATTGTGTTTTGCCAAAGCTTAAATTTGATTTACACCACTATTGACTGTAATAAAAAGGCTCCTGTTGGCAATGCATAAAATACACCGTTTCCTAGAAACGCTTATCAGTTTTATGATGAAATAATAAGAATCAACATAGCCAAATTTTCAATGCAACGGATCAACGTGCAGTCGCAAGTAAATTAGGGTAACAACGAATCTATGGCTATTTAAAAAGTAAACTATTTTTTTTTTTGTTTTTAGTCATCATCGGAATGGAGAACAGTTTTCATTGTGACTGGTGCATTTTACATAGTAGGCATCGTGATGTACAGTGTGTTGGGATCGGCAGAAAAACAGCCGTGGGCAGAAGATATAAAAGCCATTGATGCTGATGTAAGGGAAATTTTTTTGCATGGCTGTGACGATCAGATGCCGAGAGCCAATGTTTGATTGTAAATCGCATTGAATCTGCGGCTTAAAATGCGGACTTAGAACAAGCATACATATCTTTGCCAGAAGCAAATTACCTCATCCCCCATTTTGTGGGGAAAACAAGATTGTCTCGAGGAGGATAAGGTGGCACAACTCACAAAATAATGCATAAGATTGTTTAGAATGATAAAACTTGACGGAGTTAGGTAGGACTTATTAATATTTAGGGCATAGTGAGTTTTGTAATTTGTAGAATTTGAAAGCTTAAAGCATCACTATCTTTTTTGCATCGTAACCTCGTAGTAGAATCCCTTATAATGCAGTTATTCTGATTCGCAATTGTTAAGACAAGCTGCAATAGCATCAATCGGCAAGTGTTAGCGCATGTGTGAGTTTTGTCGTGTCAAAGTAGTTCTAACAAACATTTAGCTCACACATCTTTCGCAGGAAAGTGAAGTTGTCTCCATTTTGAAAAGTGACAAGATATCTTTTGCCACGGTTGCATTTTCAAGCCAGCCTTGCATGCGTCTAAGTCGAAAAGATAATACAAATCTGTAGCTCAGTATACAATAAGGTATTTCGTAAGTAGTCAATGGAGATCCTGGGAAATTGGCAAAGCCAATCGAGACGTCTGGTTCAAGATCAAGAACATTTGTGAGGACATTAACTAAATGCCTCCTTATCTGTTCGTGGCAACAGTACACAAGAAAAAGAAGAATACAACACTTTCTATGAAACAGCAAGATATTCCAATCTGTCTTATTTAGATGACCTTCCTCCTTACAATCTCCCTTTTTCCTTCCCCTGCCTGACGACGCCCTTTCATTTATAGGTTCAAAATATCTGACTAGGTATCCTTCTACATAACACCAAATTAGGTACATTTTAATAATAAAACTGAAAAGTTTTCCTGGGAAAAAACGTGACTGTCATCAATGGTAAAGTTTTTCAGATGAGTACTCTCTCTGTGAGTGTGTGGCATTATCATTTGCATCTCTTGAAAATCAATAGGAAGTTTTGGCGACATGGTAGGAGCATTCACTATTATGAGTGAAAGAGCATGAGCAACTAAATCTCCTGTCCCTTCAACAAGGTGAGTGTCACTTGTAAACTGGAAAATGTAAACCAAACAACGGATTCCTAAGCAAGAAAGATAAAACAAAGATATCTGCTTCGTAATTCTTTAAAATACAAATGTCTTCCTTCGAAAAAGGCATAAAAGTGACTAATACTGAAATAGGTTCCCAATAATTCGTAACCAGAAGACGCATATCAGGATTCTCTGGACTGCGAACGACGAGAGAAGAAAACTGTAACGTGGAGATACCATCGATGTATTGCTCCAGGCATACGTCAAAATAAGTGTTGGAAGCATCTACCATCAGGTAATTAATTACTTTATCGATGTAGCTTTGTGAAAAGGTTTGGTTATGGTAGGGAAGTCGAGTAAAATGTCGAGACGCTGAAACACAGCAGTACAAATGGAAACATTGAACAGCATGAATACTCGGAAGATGATGCTTTACTTGTATGTTAAAGACAAGATCTTAAAGAATGCCAAAGAAGTTAAATAAATAGTAGTATCTACCGGATTTTGGTAGCGAACATCAAGTTGGAGCCCAAAAGACCTAAAAAGTCCGTACCATGGATGGGAGTCCTGATTTCACCAACAATTATGATTCACGGAAAAGATCTGCAGAGGCCAAGATTAAAGGTTAAAAATTTCTGTCCGTATTTTGTAATATTAACCGCTTGTAAGGTAACGGAGGAGGGGCTTTGCGTATCGTATCGTGAGGGGGTGGGGGATGAATGGTCAAGGTCACACCAATGGTAACAAAATGTCATGCCATCATACTTCTTAGTCACAGAATAGATGACTTCAAAGGGGTTGCCCTGGCCGATTAGTTGCCTTTAGTAGTTCGCAGGAACATTCCCGAAACTTGAGCTGATGGCCTTGGAAAATGAACAGGGTGGCAGACATTTGTAAGCGTAAGGACCAAAGCACTAATGGTGACAACACTCAAAGCCCGAAATCAGTGTGTAGCTGATCGGTGGGTGGATGGATGGAAATAGTGGTGGTAACAGCCCTTTCCATAAAGCTGGAAGGTATGGAATTGGACCTGGAGGGTTAGCTGAGACGTTTGGTGTAAAATACCTAGATATTTGGAGGAAAATACATTTGAAAGGGAGGGGAAGGAAAAAATGCCTAAGATAGTGAGGCATGGGCCCTAATCATGACAAAAATCTTGTCAGCAATGCGGGCGATTTAATTTGTGGATATTGTTTCGGTCGAAGTAGCCGGTGGCAATTGAACATTAATTGGGAAAGGTCAAAGAAAATGTTGACACCGAATGCGATCCTCTAAGTGCTTGCCATAAACAAACTGTTGTATGCAGAGAAGGAGTTTCGCTGGTTTTTGATCCCCTAACTTGTCTTTGATGAGCGGCTGATAAAGACTTCCCTTATCAGAAGCTGCGTATCATGGATAGGTTCGGTTTTAAGATGGTCACGAGGACTACTGGCGGATGGGTTGGCAACAAATCGTGTACTGTTCGAGCAATATTTTGCGTAATCAAGGAGATGATACCGGGAATTCTCACCGCTAGGGAGGTGATGTGTTGGGTAAGAAACTGTGCCACCGCTTTCGCACAATTGAATCATAAACTCAAAATGGAGGCACTTTAAGGCTCAACATGGAGAGGAAACTAATAGTAGGAAATTTGGGTGATTCTGTGTTAGTCTCTAGAGTAGCCAAAATAGTGGTTTTAAACACCAAACAGCAACTAGATGATCCTTCTATCAGTGACGTTAGGACAGTAACACGCTATCGACGATAGATACCTCCTGTACAATCAATTGGCTAAACAATTTCACCAGGAGTATCTTTGCAACCCCTGGGTATATCATTCCCATAATGTAAAAAAGCAATTCACAAAGTAGAAAGAAATTAATGCCGGTGATGTTGTTCAAAGTTGGCACTTGGGAATTGTAGAAAATGTATAACGTGGCAAAGACCGTGAAGCCTTACTTCACACTTGCAGTGGATGCACTATTGGTGCTATTAAAAAGCTTTTCCTCCTCGAATTTACGATCAGTCTGCATAACGAAAACAGCCAACTTAAAAAAGACGACCTTCGAATTGTACCAAGACGACAAACCGCACAGGCTGTCATGCATGTTATTGGGTGTCTGTGCATTGGTGTATGTTATGGACGCCTAAAACCTTCTTGAAAATGTACCTATAGAACCATCTAAAAAATGTACGTCTAGAACCTATTAGAAAGTAGTATATATACTTAGAATCTTCTAGAAACCTTCTCTGTAATGCAAAAACAACACTGATGGAATATTTACATGAAGCTTCTAGAAAGTTCCATTTGATTCAATTTTGTTCTAAAAGCTTCTAGAATGTTCTACTGTGTTCTATGGCATTCTATGAGCGTCCGCTCAAGATCACAACACTATCAGACAATAGTGGAGATGGCTTATCCAAGATTGTCATTCAGTGCATTAAAGAGCTAAATTTGCCAACAAGTGGATTGAGATTCCAGTGCCATGATACCACTGCATCCATGTCTGGTGTCTACAGGGGTGCTCAAGCAAAGCTTTCTGAGCGTCTGCAAAGGAAAGTTCCATATATTCCATGTTTTGGACATATATCTAATCTTTGTGTAGAGCATGCTTGTACTGAGTCCCTTCTAGCGCATGATTTCTTTTCTACTCTCCAACAGTTGTACAACTTCATGAATAAAACTTCTTCTCGCTTTGAAAGATACAAAGATGATGTATGGTGCTGCAGGGTGCATTGCTTTTAAAATGCCTATCGCAAACAAGATTGACCAGAAGAGCTGAAGCAATAAAAGCCACATGGTCGTGCCATGAACGTTTAATTCATCTGCTTGAAGAAATGCCATCGTGGAATGAATATGATCATGATTCACACCTTATCGTGAATTACCTTTTCCAAAAATTGAAGTTATTCGAATTCACGTTAGGTTTAATTTTCTTCAAGAATGTTATGCTTGCATTGAAACAAGAGGTGATGGAAGTGCGAGAGATCGAGTTTGATGTAGTGAATGGTTTTGATAAGGCAAACTGCTGAGATACTCGAGAGCATTGGAAGTGATGAAGGTACAATTGATGGAGTTATAGAAATAGCCTTTGCTCATTGTCATGAATATGGAATCAATGCCCAAGCAGAGTATTCAAAGCGATATAGGCCACAAAGGGTTCCATCAAGGTTTGATGAGAATGTATGTAATGCCACATTTAACAGACCAGATCAAAGTATGATCATTGCCTGTGAAAATGATATAACAGACAGGATACAACGTTGACGTTGAAAAGCTTGCCGATAAATGGTCAAAACTTAAAGCGAGAAGAATTGAAGTTTGATAATTTTTTTTGAATTTACAATTAAAGCTTAGCAAATGTCGATTCAGTTGTTATATGAATAAATACTGTGTAACTTTATACTTACGGTTGGAAATTTATGTTACAGAAAGCAAAGATTTAAGACATTATAGTTATAAAGTGAAATTGACAAATGATTTTCAAGGCACTTGAAGAGCGTGGACCCAACATCGGATCATTATCTAACACCCCCCAATCCTTGCCGCATATTGAACGGCCAGGAAAATTTGAAAATTTGAGCAGTGTTGAAAATCATGACAGTGTCACAAAAATTGAAGCTAAGTTACAACGTAGGCTATTAGAGATTTAAAACAAAAATGGGTTAAGTCATGAAATTTGTGATCAGATTCATCCCAAAGGTTCTCAACGTCCACGTATGAATGGTTTACCTAAAACTCCAATTAAACCGATTTTATCTATGATTGGAGCTTGCCATCATAAATTCGTTAAGTGGATTTCTAAACTTTTAGAGCCAGAACTGAAAATACATACCAAAGCTTGTATCGAAAATTACTTTAAATCTCTGATTTGTTCACTATGAAAGGTTAATGTGTTCTTTTGTCATAATAAGCCTATTCACCAGTTTTCGCTTTCCTGAAAGCATCAAAACATGTGCCATTGCTTTGCAAACTGGACAGGCTGAAAAGCACTCCATCCCAGAGGAGATCTTCGCTGATTTAATTGAATATGCCACTACAGGTGTTGAATTCAGTTTTAACAATACAATGTATCGCCAAATGGACTGTGTGGCAATGGGTAGCCCTTGGGGTCCAACTTCGACAAATGTTTTTGTTGGGTTTCATGAGGAGTGTATTTATAAAAAAAACAACGAAAATTTGTCCATTTGTGCTATGTTGATAACACTTTTGCCATATTTAAACAGAGATTGACTGTGACAGGTTTGTCAAAAAATTCAAATAATTACATCCAACAGTCCTATTTACATAGAAAAGGAAAAGATTCCTAAAAGTTTCTTATTTTCTAAGTAAATAGATAGTTTGCTAATTTAACAACAACAGCTTATGAAAAGCTACTTTTACTGGCAAACACGTTGATTGGGATTCTTTTTGTTCAAAACAGAGGAAAATCAACCTCATAACCTCATTCTATCACTTTTCTACTGTATATTAGTTCCAAATCTCGATTGAATTTGAAACTCGGAAAAAATTTTTTTTTGTTGAAAACAGGTATCCAGAGGATGTTATTTCTAATATTTTCGACAAAAAAATACTGATATTTTAGCTGAAGTATCTTTGAGTCTCAAAAATGTCCTGTATACTGAAGACTTCTTTGGTTAGGCAATGTTTCAATTCGCATAGAAACACAAACTAAGAAATCTGTAGTTAAGTATTTCTCTGCCAACAATCCCAGAATTATTTTAACGACTAAGAAGGTCTTGCCATCCGTTTATAAGGATTGTGTACCTACCACACAAAAAAGCTTAATAGTATTTGAATTTTTGTGCCGATTTTGAGCTCGGTATGTAGGTCACACTTCTCAAAGATTGGGTGACAGGATCAAACAACATGTTCCAGCCACTGTACGTCAAGCATCAATTTCTTCTAGAGAACAGCCATCTCGCGCTTGCAAAGCGAAAACGACTGCCAAAACATGTGATTCTGCCATGGGCGAACATTTACTAGAAAATTCAGAGTGCGCCAAAATGTATAAGGACGATACTTTTCTGATAATTTATATAGCTAGATCATCCTTTCATCTAAGTGTATTGGAGTCTGTCTACATTAAAGCAAGAAAACCAGTACTCTGTAGGCAGAAAGAGTTCGTTTTTTCACTTGGAGTCTTCCAATGACTATTTGTCTCCTCATTTAGTCTTTGTCTTTTTTCTATCTTGTGTACGATTTGATGGTTTTGCTACATGTTTGTTATGAATAAAGTTGCTCTAGATCTATACTTTCCTTTATGATGATTCATACTCTCAATGGTGTATGACGAAAAAGGTTTTAAGTGTGAATTCAGTGCTATGTCGTAAATTTTCAGATGACAGACAGGCAGAGAAGAAGTGGATTATATTAACCCCAACAGGATTGAAATTAGTTTCAATCAAAGCAGCCGAGACAGCACACCCAGTTTAAGGAGAAATTATATCAGTAGCTCTGTGGTAAAGGGCCTTAATTGTTAGTTGATGAAATACCTCTGTGGCCTTGTATTTCCTAGAAACTCTGAAAAGAGATGAGATGAGATGTAAGAGTATAATTTACATTGGTTTGGACCTGAAATTCAGGCTCTAGGTTCAAAAGTTGTAAAACTATGTCTCTTATATGTATCAAAGTCAACGGACACAGGTAAGTCGTTGCCCTCTTTCTGACGGACTTGAAAAAAGAAAGTTTACTCTTCCGCTTGCAAGATGAAAATACACAAGGCAGGTTCAAGGGGGAAGAAAATCATTGATCATTAAAAATGATGAAGTTTCTTCTCTGACTTGAGATCCAGATTTTCGGCAGAATATTGGTAACTTTGCCTGAACCGACAACAAAAGCTGAATTTTTGTCTTTAGTGTAGCATTTCTGATAAAAGAAATGACTATACTAGAGGTGGACCACACCCAAAACGGCCGAGGAACGTCCAAAGAAGAAGACGAAAA
>JANTCA010081565.1:0-14506 GCA_024741275.1 Chironex yamaguchii
AATATAGAAACTACAAAATTGATTTCCATAATTTTGTTAGGAAGTGTGTTTTACTTAGTATAGAAACTACAAAATTGGTTGTAAATAATTTGTTAGCGTATGTGTTTCACTTAATATAGAAACTACAAAATTGATTTCCATAATTTTGTTAGGAAGTGTGTTTTACTTAGTATAGAAACTACAAAATTGATTTCCATAATTTTGTTAGGAAGTGTGTTTTACTTAATATAGAAACTACAAAATTGATTTCCATAATTTTGTTAGGATGTGTGTTTCACTTAGTATATCGGATTATGCAGTGACAATGTCAGTAATAATGCAAAATAATTCTCTGAAGTGAAAAGGAATTTTGTAAACAACGAAGTGATAACGTGTCATTTAAAAAATGTCAAGCAATAAAGTTTCTTTAAAAGCTAATTAATTAGTGAACACTTACTGTTTAAATTCACCAACTTAAATTTTAACAAAATGCCCATTGGTGAGTAGCATTCAGTCTGTGAGAATGTAGTCGACTCAGAGAATAGGTAACCTCACAAAGTATGCTGAATCCCGGAATAACAAAAGCTGTTAATGAAATCATGATTAAGTTACTAACCAGCTAGAGTGAAGGTCTGTATTCTATTTAACTCTATCTAATTATCTGATGAGTTCTCGTAAACCGGGAACCCGAACCAAAATCTAGTAGCACAGCATATTTTGACATAGTTGGTTTCCGACGACCTTCTTGATTTTCTCTCTGTAATTAACAGTCACGAACAGAACAAATTCATTGGCTACTGTCATGCAGAGGAACAGTACAGAACAAAGAAAACTTTATCTTTAAATACTTAAAGATACTTGGCTACCACATATAGGATTTTCCTGAGGAAATACTTAGCTTTAATCCCAACTGGCGACGGGACTACATTATTGGGTTATATTTCCACGTAAAATAAATCTTATGGCGTCGGGTTGCTATGGAAAGTACATTGGAGCTAAGTAATTACACAACAGATTCTTTAAATCATGAAGACCTTGCCAATTTCCATAGCAGCGATTTTTACGCTTGGTTTCAAGCTTATGTTTAGTGTTTTTTTGTACACACCAAAATGTAGCCTTGAAAGTAAAGCATCTGGTGTTGCAGTATCAATTGCAACAGGATTCTGAGGACGGCCATCGCAAACTGATTGTATACAATTAGTATGCCTCCTCAAATGATACCGCGATTTTCATTTTGTCTTGTTTTGTCTTTTTTTTTTGAAAGAAAGTTCATAAAACTAAGAAGTATGGCTAGGTAAAAGATTTGGGTTTGCAGAGGTATCAAAAGTTGAAGTCTTTCGGACACACCGTTAGAAAGAGACAGGAATTAGTAGCTTGCAAGAAAGGAGAACCGTGGAGAGATGTTTTGAAGATAACATTGTGAAGTAAGATGAATGTATCTGGAATAATACAAAATATACAGTAAAATTGTGCGTATGCATAAAATATTTCGCTGCATAACGTTGGTAACGATAAAAACAATAGGCCTCTTTTGCTCCTCTAAACCAATTATATTTGATAAGTATTCTACTTGCCAGCAATGTACCAGGAATCTGGTCCTTCATTGAAGTTTGGAAACTTTGGATTATGATATTCCTCATTTACACAGCAGGAGCTTAAATATACATATGTATTTTTACATGAAATATCATACCCATTGTCTGACTCCAGCTATTGGGGTTCTACATCAATTGGTGTAACAGAGCAGTCTTTTGGTTTCAAATCTTAGTATTTCTGATCAATAAGAGTGACTACTTCCCAAATACTCCCTAGCCTATAACATAAGGTGGTTGGAATAAGTTTCAGGAGTTAAAAAACTCTGCCTGCAATATGCAATATTTCTCTCCAAATCTACATTCAACAAACTCATTCTCTATAGTGACGAAAAATATTCTTTTGAAATCTTCATTGTCGATCCAAAGTTCTACTGTAATTTTTTATTCAATATTTGAAAAACAAAATTTCGGTTCCTCTTTGGTGCTTTTATGGTTCCTGCCAATCTTTATACAGTCCGTTGCCCTAGAGAGCCTAAACCTGGCGTTCAGTGATCTGCACACATGAAAAAACCATTCATATGCCATCATAATCTCATGTGCCTCATATTCGTGACCGCTTCCTGAAACAGTCAACTTTTTCTTTGGCGATAACCAACAGAATTAAGTTCACCCTTCAAACTTGTAGTAACACAGTTTAGCCGACATAGGACCAAAAGAAAATTTCAGTGTGTGTATGTATGTGAACAATCTTTTTGTGGTACAAAACTTGAAAATCTCCTTGAAAATTTGCGAAATTGCGCTAAAATCATACTTAAAAGCTTTTTTCGTCTAACACTCTTCAGAGTATGAAACGTCAGAATGGAAAGTATATGTATATGGCAACCTATTTATACGAAACATGTAGCAAAACTAGCCAATCCTAGACAAGAAAAGAAACAAAGAAAGAGAAAATGAGAAAACAAAACATTTTGTTTCGTCTGAAGAGTGTCAGACGAAAAAATCTCTGAAGTATGATTTTAGCGCAATGTCGCAAATTTTCAAGGCGTGTGTATGTGTATTTGTTACTTTCTATGTTGCTTTAAACTGGTGACAATCAAAGGGTCGGATTATCATTAGTAGTTGAAAAGCCACATAAGTAACAAAAGACAGAAAAGTAAAACAGTAAAACTGATTAAGACATAAAGGCAACGATTAAAGTTTTACATGAAACTATAACGACAAAGGCACGAGGAGTGCATTCATCAGACAATGAGTTCCCCAGGGAAGTTATGTAAATAGCTGTTTTTCATTGCTCTGAGCGTCAATACAGTGTAAGGATGGGAGTTGAAAGAAGGCTGATTATAAAGAAAGAAAGGCAGATATTAAATAAGGCAACACATTAGAGGAATTACCGTATAACTATTTAGGGAAGAATGGAACGGAAGCGACGTCAAGGCGATAAGAGTCAAAATCCATATAGATGCAAAGTCATGGTCAATACTCATTCAACGCTCAACCTTAGATTCGATCAAGTAAATTCAACATTTGTCAGTTGTTCATGTTTTTTACATTTGAGTACAAAGAGAGTAACGTTGTAGAAATGATTACTTGGTTTGGTGTATTAGAAACATGGTTTTTGCTTTCAGCATCACAACTTATTGCTCCTTTTGAGATTTCTTATCCTTGATATTATTGTTTTTATAGGTTTTCATCATAACTAGCAAAGCTTCCTTTGCCTTATGATACTAGCGCATGGAAGCTGCCTTCGAAAGTTCTCTCGGTTGTCATGTTTCTCTGTAAATCAACAAAACAGTAATGGTATTCTATAAGACTCTATAAGACAAATGTGACACGTAAATCAGTTTTTGTGAAATTAAAAAGTTCTCTTTTGACACGCGTTGGTGACACGAGGATACCTGCGCAACGTATTACGTTTTATGCCACAATCGTATTTCTTATCTAAGGATAGTGATTGATTTTGACACAGTATCATTTAATTTATCAACTGATAAATATTCACATATTTTATTATCTCCTCTTCATTCTTTATTGTACTCACCCTTCCTTCACGGTGTTTAAACTGCCGAGTACCGTTTATCAGACTTCTCTGAAATCCAACTTGAAGGATATGTGAATGGAACTCTTCTCCCTGTGGTTTGAGAGACGTTCTCTTTAAAGTTTCCAGATTATTCTATTCGAAGTTTTCTACAGGCTTTAAATTCCATGATTAGTGCGAAGAACGTTTATACTTGACATAACAACACAAGGAATTAGTATTCAATTTTGGTAATTTACAATTTTGTCCATGGTTAAAGCATAGCTTTTTTACTATCGAAGTATACCTGACGCTTTCTTGGAATAAAACTAAGAAGCTCATTGCATGCTTCAGTAAAACTCATTATAAAAATGACACAATGGGTCCGCAAACACAATGTTAACCACTACTGCGACTTTCATATCAAAATCACTTTCTGTATTTTGCCTTGCATTGAACAATGTCTGTTACCCTCTGGAGATTACAAACATCAGACAGTAAATTACCAAGTGGGCAAACTAACAATACTAATAGTGGAAGGCAAGGGTGTGTGCAACTATGGTAGGTAGGTAGGTAGGTAGGTAGGTAGTAAATAGGAGAATGTGATGGCTACATAAATCCCACAAAACGTAATTCTAAACTTGGTTCACTTATACATATTGGTCCTGAATAAAGTAGGAATTGGTTTTTGTTTTATTGTTACAATGTTGCGAACATTTTGGAAAGTTACAAGAAAACGAGACTCGGAAAACACAGAAAAGGCCAAGTTCTGTTTGATTAATAGATATTCTCGTCTTCTTTTCTTCCAGACTTTATGTATTAAGATTTAAATCAATTCACTCGTTACAAGTGTTAGTTGAGTCGTCTTCATCGTGTGCAGAAGGTGAAGAGATTACGTTCTGTTCTCCTGCTTCCCTGTGTCAGTTTTCGATCTCCTGTCCTCTACATACTATCATTAATTACCTGTCCATTGCCTGATTTCTCTTATCATTGATTTTATGTTCTTAAAATAGCACCTAACACGTACGCTTCTGTGATCGATGATACGGCTGGTTGTGAGTTAGTGGCACTCTAAGAGCTTTTAACACAGTTGTTTATTGGATATACCAAAGTAACAAGTATGCCTAGCTTTCATTTCCATCAAACAAAAAGAGAAGGTCAATGAACATTGAGATATAAATTATTGACACGAACTACGAATAAGTCAAATGATGAGGTAAAAATGGTACACTGACCGAACCGGGCCTTGAAACAAATCCTTCAATTTATGCGGATAGACCAGCTGCATAGCTAATGGCATAAGAGGTGTAAGTTTTGCAATGGCTAACTTGCTCAAGCTGAGCTTGTATCGGTAGACATCGCATTTAGCTCAAAGCATGTAACGACTGCTTGGAGTGACTCCTCTCTAAGCGAGAAGTTGCACGATTTTTTTATTTTGCAGAGTAGAGAACATATTAGTCACTATGTAGAGAGAATTGAGACAAGCTAGAAAATGACTTGAGAAAACGTTACGTAACTCAGGCTAGTGCCTGTATTGTTCATTCAGTAAGGCATTAATCGAAAGAGATCAATGTCGAATTCAGGTAGGCTACTCTTCCTCTTTCTGTCATGGATTGAATTGTCCAAATCACCTCTTCATAAAGATAGCTTCACAGAAGAACTTTTAATGTGTTACTGTACGCATTTGCTGATAGAAAATGTCATAAAAGATCTTCCTGTATTTGGAAAGAAGGATTGTCTTAGATAACTCACTGTTTCCACAGCTTGCAATATCTCCACAAAACGTCACTGAAATCCATTTGCTGAAATAACCATGGCTTACGTAAAGTAAAAACTCCATTAACTCAGAAAGCAATAGTTGGGTTTTACGTTTTCTGGGTCTCTAACTAAAACCGGGACTTGTAAAAGAGCATGAAGGGCACGCCAAGAGGTGACGGAAACGTATTCGCTAATGATAATCTTGCAGTTAAAGACAGATCTTGGGCACCGATAGCGTTTAAAAGTTATCCTTTTTTCAACATGAATGCTCTAAAATGACCCCAAACAATTTCTCGGCGTAAACTTAAGCGCGTAGTCAACGCCAGTGCCTATTTGTTTATTACATGTGCAAATCAAAGAGAAGCCTAATTGCATTAATAGTTGACATTGAAGATTTTATTCTGAGTTTAGTTCATCATTTGAATATATAGTTTTTAAAATTCTCAAGTAACCAAGGTCATGGCCTATTCTATTTTTAGTTTAATTGAATTAAATTGGACATTTTTCAATTCCCTTTCATGCCGAGTGTCAGATCGTATCAGATTATATAAAACGTATCAGCATTTGAATAATTGGCGTGATTGGAATCTCATTTCAAATGGCCCTCTAATTCTTGCATCAATTATAATTTTCTTTCGTATAAGATGTAACTATCAATGAAAAGTGTTATTATTTCTTAATCTTGTAAATAAAATAATTACAGAGTGCTTCATTTCCCTTGCTAAGTCACGTTAATGAGGCCAAGTAGTAAGAAATCAAATGTCATCTATGAAAGGTTTCATACGCACATGTTCTTCGTTTTGATTAGCTGCTTGAATCAGCTTTGGTTTATTTTTGTAACGGTTTTTAACAAATCCTTTTCATTTTTCTAGAACATAGATGCTGTGACAGTAAACACCCAGAATAGAAAGTTCATTGTGGGACGAACCCTACATGTAATATTGTATTTTGCTTTTAGCCGCTATCCAGATCACGTATAAACGAAAGAACCTATTTGAGACACCGAACCTGAGTAGGCAAAAGATTGGTAACACTCAAATTAGCAATATTACTGTTGGAAATCTGAACTTGGTATTTAGGTAGCTAAGTAAATCCTTCAGTCGAGATTAATGACAATTTTTATACCCGTTATTGTGATCTCACACGAAAATGAGCCAACTTCTATTAAAAGTTAGGTACCTACACGCATTGCGTACACATTTGTTGAGTTTTAGACTGAGAGCGTGCTGTCTTTGATACTCACTTACATTGGAAAGTTTTTAGTTTGCAGCTTCTTTTTCACTTTTTTCCTTAGAACAATTCTGCCTGTGATTTCGTACCGTGGTGAGTGATTTTTGCCTAAAACCAGCTTATTCTTCGTATAATCACAATACTATTCGTCTTATAGACATCTTCTACACACAATAGTGAAAATTACCACAAGCAGAGTCTTGGATCTTCATTCATACAATCTGATGTTTTTATTTACTAGGAAGATATTCCTAATAATTTCTAATACGTTATTTGCAGATCTTAAGAACCTTTTAACATATGGTTTAAGCTGGATACTACACCCCTGCATATAAGATTTTCTTTGTCTCCAAAGCAATGACAAAATATAAAACTCTTAGATACGAGTCTTGGCCATCCCACTGATAGTCTGTTCTTTACAACAAGGACGGAGCTTACTCTAATTCTTCTTGATCTGCCGGGGAATTTTTATGTAATATCTGTTATTCTAAAGAAGACCAGTTAACTGGGGGAAAAACACAAAATCCAGTTGCTGCTTTTGTTTGGAGATCATCATATCTTAACAATAAAAACACACCAGGTATCCGGGCTTGATACTCACACATCTGGAGCAAAACGTATGCACAGAAATTAAACTAGCTAAACAGATAATGTATAATGACCAATGTAAGGGTTAATGTATTTTTTGCTGTTTATAATACCACGGTTTGGTAAATGAAATCCTACCGCTTTTGGGAGCTTATACGTCAATACATTGTCCATAAGCTTGATTTCTTTTAAAAGAGATACCTTTTCACTTTACGTCTTAACATTACTTCTTACTTAGACATTCATTCCTACTGATTAAGTCCATTAATTCGTAGCACTTAAAACTTTTTAAATAGGGTAAATACTCCGAATATCTTTGAGGATACCAGGTAGCTTTGCTTGGAGCTAGAAAAGTACAACTACACTTACATTCATTTAATTTGCAATTTAGATATACACTTTCTGTACTCAGGGGCTTTTGCATTTACTGCAGGAGCTCATTGTTGTTGTAAACACTGTGATCTAGATCCGTGCTCTCGAGATACCTACAACCAGTGGTGGATTAAAAGAGGCCGACTAGGCTAAATCCAGGGGCCCCAAATATTAGGGGCTCCAAAACATTTGGGTCAAAAGGTATTGTATGTGATTTATGATGAAAACAAATTAGCAAAATACTTGTCGATATCTGTAGACTTCACACCGACTTTTATAAATGTGGACTGGCTGACAGTGATTACTTGCTATGTTCTACAATGGACCATATCAATGCATTCTCACACTGGATCAAAAAGTGCCAAAATTATTATTATCATTATTTCTTGTAACACAATGAAATAAACATTTATATTCACACGAACAGTCAAACAACAATGCAGCAAGTATGAGTGGGAAGTATAATGTTGTTCAGGCTATCCTTCGTGAGAAGTGCAGAGTTGCTCGTTATATGGCACGCATGATAAACACCTTTAACTTCGTTGGAAAAAGTACGCAATAAATTTGTTCTGTTGCAGCCGGATTTTTCATCTTCTGCAAAACCTCACTGTCTAGCTTGCAGCATCATGCCAATCCTTACACTCGAAAACACCTGAAAGTATTGCCTATTAATAAAGCTTTGTCTGACACAAGATGGCCAGCTCACCATTACGCAGTAAGGGCTGTCAATAAAGGGTATCATGAAATTATTTCAGCACTGGAAAAATTGGCTTCCTGATGAAAATCAGCCACAAGACACGTGACGATCAAATAAAAGACAAAACGTCAGTATGTTGAGAGCGTTCATCAGTCAAAACATACTTTCAACTCGAGAACGTTTTAAAATGGAGGCTTTTCTAGTAGTCACTGAAAAATTATCCTCAACTCTCCGGCATTTTATGGAAGCAAACAAGGACATTCAGGACAATTCTTTGCCTAGCCCTTGAACATGAGACCACAGTACCTTTCAGTGCTTATGCTTATTGCTAAATGTCTACTTCATCAGCTCGCAAGTAATCCAATGTACTTCTCTTCTGTCAACGAGATCAGTAATCCAATTTACTTCTCTTCTGTCAACGAGATCAGTAATCCGATATCTAGATAATCGATTCTTCTACATGATTAATCAACTGTTAAGTTACTTTAACTATATCATCCCACTCTTTTTAAGATGTCCCCAATTTTCCCACACATAAGAGCTGTCACCTTTCCCATTATCTTCTTGATTCCAAATATTTGCTCGAAAGAAGGCCACAGACAGAAAAAGAGGAGATCATTCTATAAAAAGCATTATCTCACGGAAGACATTATATAAAAAAGCATCAGTGATGCCATTGGCAGCAACAGAGCAAGAAGGAGGGAATTCTAATAAACAACTGGAAGAAATCTTGCAAGTCAGAGAAGTGCACTTCAAAGTTGCAATTTACACTCTAAAACAATGGGCGGTATTTTTAAAAATGGAATGGAAAATTATTTAGGCACAGTGCAGTGCAAATAAGGACCCTGGTTTCTTAAGGAGGTTTTGTATACCGCAGTAAACTAAATTCCAGTTAGTGTAGCTAATCTGATAGCAGCTATATTCATAATTCAGGTACCTTTTTGTTTAGCATATGTTGAGTAGCATTGCGTTATTTCATTGTGAAATATTGCTCTGTAAATGTAAAATTGTCAAAAACAGATAAAAATTTTAAGAAATCTGAAGACGCAGTAACACGGCGTCAACTGAACGAGCAACAGAAACCACAGCTGTCGCAAAGCAAATCAAGGAGAAAAGACCACCCAAAGAAATGAATCTTACAATTCAGGATTTCAAACAAATGACCACAAGCAAAAGATGATTGTCTACATACTAACCTTTATTAAACTTAGAATAGTTCTGTTGCCAAGAAAAAAAGAATGTACTTTAAAATAACAATCCCTTTCTTCGGGATAGTTTCACGTTTTAAGCCATTAGTTGATAAATCCTGTTATGATATGACGTTACACATAAATCAATCTAGCTTATCTTCTGAAATATGTTAAGTGTTATGGAACTAGAAGAATTGTAAAGGGGGAGATTGAGCTATAAGGTCTGGGACTGACCCTCAAAGGAGCCTGTAAAACCGTTTGTTGATTTTCGATCGTAAAGTGCTCCTTAAGCAAGCGAAAACTGATCAGACGCCTTGGTGAAAGGTGCGTCTCGGAATAACCTAACGGAACGTGCGTGACTAAACATAAAAAATAGCATACAAGAAACATTTACTCCAAGAACAACATAAATTATTTTGTAAATATGAAGGCCATTGCAGGGTCTTTTTAATTTTGTTGATTACATTTATAGCATATTTATAAATGCCATTCTTTTATAACGAATATTTGATAAGTAGGAACGTTAAAAGTTATCAAGAGCATTGACGCATTTCTACTTTACATGTTGTAATGGCGCCTGTAATTTATCAGTTAATTAAACACATTAAGTATAACATATATGAATCAATGCTGTTTTTTCACACAACATATAAACGTCCCTGAGTCAAATGCGCAACTTTTAACTGCAATAATAGCTGCTTTGAGACTTATCTGATATTAATTGTTGGATAGGGTAAAAACGAAAAAACAAGACCACATACTTTGGATATCTAATAGGACGATAATGACAAACGTCAGTGTATTACTTTATCAAAGTATCTTAATAAGATACGTTAACTCTAAATATATCAAAGATTAAGACTCCTGTACATTTTATGATCGATGACATTTGCTGAATAAATATTCGTCTTTACTCTCGTCATTGATCTAGCTCCACCAAGAATTCTCTTGGCAATACGATAACAATATCTGATTCTAAAAACAATAATATTGTTGTTAAATAAAAATAGCTATAGTTCAGAAGCAAGTAATTTACTGGTCGAACAGCTTCGGCCTTCTCTCAAGGCCTTAATTCATCGACTGGTTCTCTTCTCGTCGGGAATAATTATGTTGCGATTCTTTTCGACTTCGTTTTCCTTAGCTTGATGTTGTGACGTTGCTCAAGGTAAATATGTAGCATGCACTACAAATTAGTACTTCCTTCAATTAAAAGAAAACATCTTGTTCCCATAATCTCGAGGGCATTGCAAGAGTTATGATTACTATCTCCAAATTCATGCTTCTGCTATATTGTAAACTATTTTAACAAAAGACATTTTATAATGTATTAAATTATGTTAGCATTTGACACGAGTAGAATAAAAAAGATTATAAATATCGTCAAAGTCAGAATAATAATATTTCGACTGCATATTAATTAAAACACTTCTCCTTGCACCAAAGGCAACAATAAAAATGTTAATGAGTAGTGTTGTCTGAGACATGTTTGGAAACTACACAACTACGAATGTATCATCATTTGGACAATACGGTAAATGACAACAAAACATCTGTAGAATTGAAAAAGGTATAAATGAAAGTTAACACGTGATTCTTATCTTTCAGTCAAGATTAATTGGAGGCTCCAAAAGTCTAAGTTCAGAATAATTTTAGAGTTCAAACTCTCTAAAACAGAACGACTTTCGTAACATAACAGGCAGGACTTAGATAAGGATATACCCGATATGAAATGGCAGAAAGCCAGTAGATGCGAAAATACCTGATAAACTCTTAATATGGAAAAAGAATGATACCTATCAAAGAAGAGCGTACGTATGGTTAGATCAGGTTGCAAATAAATTTATGGCTACAGGATATGCAAGTATTTTAATTTTTACTGCGAGGTCGTTGGGTTTAAATTGGAAACATGTGGCAAGGAGTTTGTCTACCTCTTTATAATGTCGTTGCTCTAAGGTTAATGGTAATGATATTGTGACTTATCGTAAGTTTAAAACACATAAAACTTGCTCTGGACATTAACCTTGTGCTTATTAGTAAGACGTTTTAACAACTGAAACATGTACGTAAAAATACGATACAAAGCACTTCGCTCACTTGTTGACGTAAGCCTCACCAATAAGCCTTGTCGAAAGCAATGGAATTAGATATTATTAAACTTGGATTGGAAAAACAAGAGACAACCGAATAGCCTGTGAATCATTGTTTTCGTATTGATTTTTGAATCAAAGCAGTTCATAAAATCACTACAGGTATCAGGCTAACTATTGGATATTTCTTTCAATTTTGATTTACACGAGAGGCCTCATTATCCCTTAATAGGAAGAAAACCAACGTCTGGTTCCAACAAAAGCTTAAGGTTCGACAAACAGACGAGCGCTCTCTCCTTAGGTTATTTCAAGGTAGAGCTTGCTATTTTAGTCACCTCTATTCAGGACTGATCAATTAGCACTCTTGTAAATATTAATAAGCTCTTGTTTTCGCCAAATGCTGGTCTCTCAAGTGCATACGATAATTGTGATCGTTACTAATTAAATTTAATTTGCCATCACAGACAACAAAAAGTTCACAACAAATCCAAATTAACCTCACCATCAATAAGTGTGCGTTGTGTCCATTTTATTACTTATTTCCTTACATGGTCTAAAATCTTACAGTCTTGTGTGCGCAGCTGATACATAAAATTTGTTGTTTTATTCTACTAATGTAATGAAGTGCTATGTGTATTGCATTAAACCTCGTTCAGGTACCATGGTTTACTTACTCAGCAAGACAATGAGCAAAGGTTGGTAAAATGAAATATAAAATTCCGTCACATAATTAAGGTCTTGTAGGTCGAAAATTCGCGAATGCATCGGTACGGGTATTTTCGAAAATGCAGTAAAATTACAAAGTTTCTATTTTTTAGTCACATCCTAGCCCAACGGCACTATAGTTTGGTAAAATGGACTACAGAGAGACATCAGAAACTTGGCTAAGAGATAGGAGTGGCTCCCACTCTTATAATGAATACGGTTGTAGCTAACAAAACAGGACCATTCGTATTGCCTCCGATCCCTTTCTACTATCATGCTAACTTCACTCATCTGTAACCTCGGCAAATGTAAACTTTCAGGGTTGCACTGTGGCTTCACGATATAGCACGGATCACTTAACATGATCTATGTATAACTTGTCTTGGACTACAATACATTGAGCAACATCAAAATATTCCTTGACTTGACCAAGATATTGGATTCAGAAAATGGCGGTTCTTCTGTGTCCTCTTGAGGGTCGACTGCCAAAGAGATTCTTGACAACTTTTTTAAATTGCACAATAGCATAATTGCGGCTGCTGTCCAAACTAGCTAAGACTCCAGTTGGGAGTCAAACAAGGATGGGTGATTATTTCGTTTCCTTTTAAAGTTCCTACCCCGTCAAAGTCACTCTTTGGGATCATGATTCCCTCAAGCTGGACAGTAGCCGAATTTCTTCGTCTACATACCAAATAAATAAACATTAGCATCTGGGACATAGTAATCCTGGGTCAAAATACCCATCTCAGGCAGTAAAAGACATATCAAAAAAGTACCCAGATAATGATCAAGACCAGTGAATTTCACCCTGACAGAAATACTATCAAGAGACAGACAATTCACACAAGACGAGAAGATTAACAAAAGGAATTTAAGAAAACAAAACAATTTGATGAAAGCTATTATCAGACCCATATCAAGTGTTCATCTACTTTGGTGACGAAAAAAATTGAGAACCAAAAGATGATATCAGATTCGATAACATCAAGAACGATGATATAGCTGATAAAGCAAAGATAATCCTCAATTTTTGCGATAATCTGTCAACGAATTATTTCTACAGCTTACTTGACTTCGATTAATTTTCATTTCATTCAGATAAGTATTATGGCTTATACATTTATTAGATCAGGCTAAAAAGCTTTTAAAATAGGGCACCGATAACACTTTTGTATTAATTAGACAAAATCATTCTAGATTGCTTATTTAAATGCAGATTATGTCAGATTAACTATGATGTCGTACGTAGCTGCTTGTCGTTGTTTTAAGTTTACAACATGATTAAAATGATAGACAAATTAGACACCGTTCTAAGAGATAGCAACTTCAAAAAAACATTGTTACTTTACACTGCTTTGTCTTACTTGCTTGACCCCCATATCTCAGGCTCATAGAAGAGCTGCTTCTAATGTCAAAACAAGTGATAAGTGGATATGAACTGGTAGGTTAGAAAACTAATGTGAACTTAAGAGAATACAAAAGATTTATTCTATTTTTTTCAGAATCAAAACAAACGTTATATAATACAAAGGACTCCCGATGACTTTTACAGGGCCTCTACAAAGCCAATAACAAAGCAGTGTTGTCAAAGAGTGATAAATAGAGTACCAACCCAATTACAACGAGAACAAGAACAACAAGAATTTGCAATATCACACTATAGCAATTATTATATTGAGCTAAGAGAGGTTAAGAGAACAACGAAAGGGTTAAGAGAACAACGGAGCAAGATGTTTTTTTCTCATCTGGGAGAAGCAATGCACCTACTTAATCCAGTGACGTTTCTAATGGGAGTCTTAGGTGGATCATGTATCTGACAATTTGACTGGATCATTGCAGAGAAACCGATCTGCGGCAGTGTCAACTCGGGAATCAATGAAGCAACAAAGCCAGAGTACTTTGAACACGTGGAAGGATGTTGTCAAGACGACAACGTGACTCAGTGTTGCTTCCATTGTTAGGTTGAGGAAGGAAATGTTCTAGCGCAACAAATGTCAGACTGCAGAAGAATACTGTATGTATATCAAATACGTGCTATTGTATGAGAGAGAAGTAGAAACTTGGCGACTAAACACTAAATCCACCCATCATTTTTGTGCCCGAAGTTACCCGCAAGGATTTACATAATAGAGTGGAACAATAAGCGGGACCACGCATTAAACTGCACTATTTTTACCGGGCTATTGCACGAGCATATATAAAGTCAACACACCAACCCCCAGTGCCATTACGGCAAAAAGGTTCGGTCAAGGACTTCCAAAGGCCTTGGTATTACGAGACGAAGCCCATCGGTGGGTAAGGGAAAGTGCATTAACTTTTTCTGTGTTTCAGCATAGTGCAGCTTTTGTGGT
>JANTCA010081576.1:0-14506 GCA_024741275.1 Chironex yamaguchii
TAAAGGCTACCGACAAATAGAAGAAAAAATGAATGGACATAGAAATTCGATTCGTCCAATTAATATTATCTAAGCTAGCCATGCGTGGGTGAGTGGTAGTTTCCCGACACTAAAACATTAAGTTGCCACATATTATAGGAAGCCAAGAAAAGCTGAACCTAAATATGGTGTACAGATTGGAGTTCAAGGTAATTCTGTATTTAAAGCCAGTATCATGGAAGAAGATGTAACCGAATTAACGTATGACGATAAGACATTGTGGAAGGAGACTAAAAAATTGGCAACGACTGTTAACAATGTTGCATTTAACATGAGTGGCTCAAGTTGCTGTTTAGAGGTTGCATAGTGTCATGGATACCGAACATTATATCAGGCAGTAGCGGCGCGTCCAATGGGGCAGGTGGGGAAGTGTCCCACCAGTGATTTCGAGCAAAATATTATTCTTATTTAAGAGGCCATTCATGTTTGATACTCAAACAGTTTATGCAATCCACACTCGAATCACTTCCATTGGTACGGCTGAATTCACGAAAAACATAAAATCTGCCCACCATTTGCCAAGGTGTCTCTTGAATTGATCAAAGATCAACAGCAAATTCGGGAAATTGGGAGAGTTCACAACTTTATTTCTTGGTAGGGCATGTACCGAATGTCATACGTTGTAGCCAATCATTTGATCCATTTCAGTTCATTCAATTTGGTGCTCCGTATTGATTGGTTTACAGCAACTAATTGCATTACAACTTGCAAAGTTACATCAAACATTCTAGTGTTCAAGCTCAAAATGTGTTGGGAATATGAAGAATGGCATTAGCAATTGCAAAGTTACATCAAACAACGGACTGAAAAAGCGTTAGAAGTATGAATGCTCTACATTTATAGTTATATGATACATGTCAGTGATTGTGATGACAGTAAAGACGCGAGTGGCCTATGTCATGCTGCTTGTTCAGGAGCAGAGATTCTGTGACGGGGTCCAAACAATTATCAGCACTTTGGGCAATTCCCCCTTTCCCCTCGTGCAGAAGGTAAAGCAAACTGCAAAAAATTGTGCTTGACAAACACAGAAATCCATATTTACAATATTTGAATATAATATTTGAAACCAGTGTTCAAAGATTTCATAATCGTATGTTTTAGAGCAGAACAAGATTTATACTCAGAGGATAGTTATCACGGGGCACTTCAACTGTTCAGAATAACGAGTCGAGCTCAATATCCTGAGATCAAATTCCGACTAAGAAAGCCAGCTATATGTATTCTTGATCGTTTCTAATGGACACTCTTGTCTAATCTTGGAAGAGGTTCTTTTGATTTTATCAAAATACATCGTAAACTACGGAAATTCCTTTACCAACTTTTTCGCAATTTCCAATCTCCAAACTCAACTACTTAAGACATCTCCTCAGAAATATATGGCTAAAACTTACGTAGCAACACATCAATTCCAGCCGTGGTACATGTTTGATGTTTCAGCTTCAGCCTAGTGTAAAAATGTGATGTCTTGATCTCAATTTATTCTTAGTTAGCCGCTACTTTCAACAATGTATAGCAATAGTCCATGGTTCTGAGTTTAGCATAACACAAAGACTTCTCGTTGGCTCTGCTGAGGAAGCAACAGTATTTGTTATCAACATTTGCTATAACCTTGCTTTTGTAACTTTTGTTTTTATAAAGTATTTATAAAGTAAACATTTTTATCGAAGATTTACTAAATGCCTTGGTTCCTGAGCAACACAGACCTAAACGTTACATTTTGTTCTCATGTAACATCGCTAATACAAAATAGGGGCGTGACCCCTGCAACCAGGGTCAGAATTGAGTCACCCCCAAATCTGAAATTTGCCTTTCCACCAACGAAAAACCCCACTAGCCGCCACCGATATTATCAAGAGACTTATTAAACATTTTATAAAATGACCATCCTTTTTCTGGTCATCAAACATGTTTTAAAGTTAGAAGATGTAATATCCCAGGCAGTTAACCATTATTTACAGCATGTAAACAGTTTTGATATAATTCATTGATTTCTGCTTCACCATTGGATATCCAGTGCATATGTGTGTTGTGAAAAGTGCTTTGTAACATTGACTACAACCTACCAATAGTTATTGCGAGCATTAAATATGTTTTGATATACGAGTTTATGCCCGTGATCCATCCTTTACTGGTCATCTTTGATATTTTAAACTTAATATCCCAAGCAAAAACGTTTTATCTCGATGAGAAGAACGATTGTATTGTGCAAAGACGGGGCATATAATTTTCACAAAAGAAAGTAGGGTACTGACAAGGACTAAAGTTGAAAGGGTCACATCTATTTCTTAAATAGTACCTATGGAAGATCTTCAAATATCAACAACGAAATCTTGATTATATTTAAGTTTCGGACAAAAAACGTCGGAAAAAACCCTTTCGAATAAAAAGTTTCGAAAAAAAATTATCACTTACCACACAAGTCACAGAAGCACTCCACATTAAATGCTACTGCGAAGAGCCTGAAAAATTGACAAGGGTAACAACAAACATGATCCAATTAAACTTTGAGGCTCTTGGACTAAAACGCAAAAATCCCATTGATTCATATAGAGAAAGTACCTTAGAACTTAAACAAATTAATTTACAAATCACATATTCATTAATTTTATTGTATCTCTATTGTAAGGAGGGAGTCGGGAATGCTAATTTGATTAAATAGCCATTTTAATAAAAACTGTTTATAAGAACCCTACTACCAGGGACGCTGGATATTTAAGAAACTCGATGACTAGACAGACTCAGAGGGGGCTGGAACAGAGGACAGTTGCTTTTCTACAAATGATTTTTCTTATAAATATCAAATATGGAGAAAAACATCACACGGAACATCATTTGATTGCCTAGATCTACCTACAGGCTCTTATAGTATCCATTGAAAATGATTCTGATAGTATATAAAGATTTAAAAAATTCAGCAGCTTTGAACTTAAGCAAACCAAAAATGTTGGACGAAATAATGTTTCGGAGACGGTCTCATGCCGAAACTTTTTTGTCCTAAATTTTTCGAACCCAATCTACGTACTCTCAGACCATTGTTGCATGTAAACAGTATTGATATATTTCATTGATTTCTGCTTCACCATTGGATGTCCAGTGCATTTGTGTGCTTTGAAAAATGCTTTGTTACATTGACTGCAATCTACAAGTAGTTACTGCCAGCATTAAACAAGTTATGGTATACGATTCCTGTGAATTTTGATTTTAATGAATGCACAGATTTCAAAGTATACATTTTTCTGGAATATGGCATTACAATCTCAGCCAGCAAGAAGAAAAGCTTGAGTACAATCGCAAAGCTACTTGTGCAAGGAGTCCTTGGATGTGTACGGAAGTTAACAACTCATGGCAAATGCTGGTGCATAAATGGACATGGTGAGTTGAAGTTCGGAAGAGAGGTCTTCCAGAAGGTTGACTGTCGAGAATCAGCATATAAATAGGAACTGTGGTCTTTAATGTTCAACTCCAAGCTTGTCGATAACTTGTAACATGTAATTGAATTCTGTTGTTCCCTTCCTTCTACTGTACACTGCGCATTCGCGACTCAAAGAATCACTCAACAAATCATATCTCAACCATGTTCCAAATAGACTGACGCTGCTAATTACCTCCGCCAAGGTTATGCTTTTGCCCGAGTTGGTTTGTTTGTGTGTTTGATCATGAGGTGACATCTTGTGTATCAGTTTGCGTGTAAACTATGCGTACGTAGTCCAAAACGAATCATGGATTGCTCGAAGATTTTAAAATTCCATCCTCTTCTGCTTCATGAATTGTAAGGAAATCATCGTGGAGAAAACCCAAGTTGTTTGAATTATCATAATGGGTTGGCGGAAGTTTGCGCTCTTACAGTGCTTCTAGTTGTGCATGTGATTGTGAGTAGTGATGCAAAAAATGAGCAATACACAACATGATAAAACATGGGAAAAGGCTACTGCCTTTTAACAAACTCACCATAACAACTCAGTGAACCGCTTTCAATGATTTTATAAAGCTTCGAGATCCACCGACAGCTAAAGAAGCTTGGTATAGTATAAAATGGCATTCTAGGAGCAAAGTAAAGCAGGACTAAACGGCGTATTGCAGATTCAAATTTGTAGTGACTTGATTAAGGAATCGGGGTTTTTTCCTGTGCTTGCAAAATGCTTTAAGAGTGAATTAATCGAAAATTGAGCCAAAGGTTGTTATGGCCAGTCAAATAAACATGTTAGTAAGCTGCATAAACTGTATATGATAGTGCTAAGTGAAGGGATCATATCACTTTAATAGGGCCTAGTTACTTCTTGATCATCGAAGTTAAGCAACTATCCACCTGACCTACTATTCATGATTGAACTCAGCTTTCTCCGTGACATTCAGAGGAGAATGATTCCAGGGATATAGCGAAGAATTCCACTTCCAGTTCGATTGAAATCAGGAATACCTGACATAACCTGACAAACAAGCTTGGCACTGCCTGCTTTTTGCTGCTGTTAATTGCTCAATCATTAAAAAGTGTTCTCATAATTTTCAGGTAATTGCATAGGTCATATTGCAAACAGTAGTTGTCAAGTTACATATATTAATATATCTGGGTTTCCAAACTGTAATTGAAAAAGATGAGAAAGTTTCAACATGTCTTGTATAATGAGCTAATACGACTAATCCTGAAAGGCCGAGGTGAACGAGGTTTTAGCTTTTTGTATAAGATTCTAAAAACAAAGGGCGTACTCAATAATCAATAAACTGTTCTATGTCCACAAGTGACAAGGAAATAAAATAGTGCATCAAAAAGAAACGTTAAATATATGTCATTAAATATATGTCATGCAATGCAGTGTAACGTAAGACGAAAGTTCATGAAATCCTATACCAATAGATGAGCTCAATATCATAACGTCAATTCACTTAAGAATATCGTGATAAAAATCCAAACACTTCTCGAAAATTGGTAGGTTAATGTCAGAAAAGCCCATTATAAGAGCGTAATCCGCCAACTCTAACAATAAACATAAAAATGACCCTAGCACAAAATTGAAAGTTATATCAAACTGCAAAGAGACATCGGCTATAGATTCATGGAAGGCTGTTTCATGCAGTTGGCCTGCACAATGACATGCATTAATTAGCTAAGGTTCTCTGCAACTCACATGGAATTTGAAAAAATGACTGTCTGGAAACTAGTAGAGTATAATCTATATCCTCATGTTCTCTCTTTGATATGATGTGCTATTAGCAATAGTCCCACCTCGATTCCACCTAGCAACCGTTCATGTACGAGTATGATGTGGAGTCACGCAAAGTACGCAACCCAACGACTACTCGACCAGAATTATCAGCATTTGTGTGCGTTTTAAGTAACTGACTGAACGGTGTTCGTCTGATACTTATCACACAGATTTGTCAGAATACACACGCATAAGTATGATAGTTAATGAATTTTCGTGCAGGTGTGAAGCCACGTACGTAGGCCGATCTACCCAAAGGTTGATAGACCAATCAAGCAGCATGTACCAAGACACATCCTCACATGTACGACTAGCATTCGCCAACAATCCTTGCGTTTTTGTAATCTTGCCATCTGGCTAAGGAATGCGGCTCTGCTATAGAACAGTATCTTCTAAATAGTCCATATTGCGCCGAGCTGTATAGTAGTGGTCAAAATTTCATCTTGGTGTTTAGGCGGCGGTTTACATCAGGGGGCGTTAAAGTAGCCTGTGTCGACTGAAAAAATTCGTGGTTCCCCTCCGGTTGTTGCACTACCTCGATCCGATGGTCATCTTTTTTTTCTTGTTCTTTTGTCCCGTTGTATTTTCTGTCTTTTCTCGCCAAGTACTTTACTTGCTTTCTGATTGGTCAATTTTCGATCCTTACACTACAAATTCTGCTATGTTTTCCGTTACTGTATTCTGGCGAATCTATGTGATCAGTCAGATGAAAATAGATGTCAGTTTTACAGTTCTTACGTTTTGTACTGTTAGGAAACTCTTTAATTTTACTTTTCTTTGTACCCAAAAGTAAGCTTTGGCAGCTGCTCGAGGTCGCAGTGGTAGAACGATCAACATAATTTGAAGGAGCAACAAAACTCTCTACACCAGTACCTTTCCAGTCGTAACAGATGGAATTTTATTCTTTCCTTAAGGGGAATTGTACAAGAGTACTTGGACTACTTGACTCTCTAACGCACATTTTCCTCACGACGTGCTGTTGTTTCCTTAACCCTAAGCGATACTTTAAGTACCACCTAGTCACACTTGTCACAAACTACTGCCTCTTGTAAACATTTCACCTAGATACATTCGCCCACTACATAACAAGTGTATGCCACATTGGAAAACTTTGGTATTGCGCTTTTTGTGCATCTCATGATCCACTGTTTTTAATAGCACTGGGTAACTGATCCCATAATCGTACCTGTCTCTAAGGCTTTGAACTCTACCACTTAATTCTATTTTAACTGACGTTACTGCCATCTTCATTCAAGAGCATGTTTTACCAAGAAAAGGGTCTCTACACTGTGGCGAGGCAATTACTCAGCTACAAAGTATATACAGAATCTATCCGCAACAGGGTAAAGCGGATTATGTTATTCAGGTAAATGTTAATGCAAATTTCAACAACTTTAATAAAAAAAAAATCTAGCAAAACAATGAAAAAAATCGCTAATATAAGTTCACTAAATGACAGACGAAATACGTTTAATAGGCTAAAGCATTTACATGAGACCTCTTTCATCACCAAAAAGCAAAACGTTGTGTGCTACATCTTGAACATAATGAAACATGAAATGCGTTGGTTAAAAGGTTTTACGTATACTTTTGCGCCCTCATGTTAGTTGTTGTGGGTCAGTAAATGTGAACTCAATCAAATTGCAATCAAATAATGCAGTTAGCCTAACGGTAAAATGCTTTATTTTCTGTCACAAAAAGTCTCTTTCTCGTCACAATTCCCCCACTTTATTCCTGGCAACACTAGAATGTCAAAGATACACAAGGGAAGTCCCCGACAGAATTTTCGATATTCGTGACAATCGACTGATCATACTCCTACCCGTCTTTATGGTTAAACGGAAGTATTGGAGCTCGGTATTCAGACATGACGTTACGGTAAGACGTAACAAAATAGATTGTAACTTAGCTAGCCTTACAATCGCGTAAATAAGAAATCTCCAGAAAAAAAGATGGACTAAGGTATGGATCAAAATATCAAATTTCATTCAATATTACAGTATCTCTCCACAACATTTCACAAAGACGCACGTCTCCTCGTGAAGGTACTTTGTCTTTTCGCGTTAATTCTTAATTTTCCCTTAAAACATTGCAGGCATCGCAGCTAGCAAACCAGTTTAGTCTAAAATTAGCACTAACCTAATCGGAAGCAGCGTGTTTGTGAATATCAGTGTTTGCCTATATACTGCAAAGACAAAAAAAACAATCACATGCTTTTTCATCCTTTACCAATATCAGTCGTACTATTTACTGATACAGGTGTCGAAAGAGACAAAATAACATAAATTGTCACAGTAATAATAACACAAACCATTTAAAGCAGGTTCGGAATTTAAAATTTACTGTGCTCACTCATTAAGGACAGGAAAAGAGAGCATGGAGTGAATTATTTCTTTTTACTTCTGACCTAATATAGACATAATTAATCCAATCCAGTTAAGTACTGTCTCCATCGACGGAACGAAGGACGGTGCATTCGATTTCAGTATGGGGAACAGCAAATAATGAGACGAAAAAGGAGGACAAAAATAGGCAAAAACCGTTACAAGCTGATGCAACGATCTCCTTTTCGAAAGTGAGGTCAGAAGCAAAATGACAACCCTCAAACTCAATTTTTTTGGTAATTATTTCAAAATAACACCAGCTATAATCCGTCATTGGTGAAGTGAGCATACAACAAGATGGCTTTGACCCAAAGTTTGAAACTATCCACAAAGTCATTACTCTTGCCCTTGGTGTATGGCAGAAAGATCTAAATCAGGTCTGCCACGTTCATCGGCATTTCGTCGATCGAAGTATTGTAAAACTGCTCGATATCCCTAAGCAGTCGACCTTCCTCACTAGTGACGAAGTTTATTGCAACTCCTTTCCTACCAAAACGACCACCTCGTCCAATCCTATGACACAAAACAGAACATAGAAAACAAAAAAGTCAAACACACGAAATCAAGACGGCTCTCGAACAAATTGATCAAACTTTAGGAAGTTCAAGCCATTGCACCAGTGGTTAAACAACACAATTTACAAATACAAAAAAAAACCGAGTAAAAAGGTTACAATCGCTCGAAATACCGATGTACATGCTCGCATTTTAATGGTTACCATATACTATCTTCTACAATACTTGCTCACTGGTGATCTCCGAGATTGAAGAATTCTTACCAGTAAGCATAGCTAGCTCCATTCTCGCTTTTTACAGTCATCCAGGAAGTAATTCAGCTATTGCATTGGTCTTGCTAGGACTTGTACTACATATCACTTAAAATTACAAGTTGCAAAAATTAAAACCTACTGACGGATATACCTTTGTATATGCTAAAAACATTCATAAAAGAAGCTCCATCGTGATGCACAAAAAATTGATGTCATCTATTTCATCACAACCTCAAACATCAAACATGACAGCACTAAACTTTTTACGGATAAACATCTTTCTTTAACTAGTTTTAATACTAAGAATTTTTTATGTCTTGCTGACTGATTCGAGGATCCTCTGTCCGTTTTGTCTTACTGCCCAGTTGATGTCTTTTACTTATACTGTGTTGTGAAAATCTCAACTTACACGACACCAAATTAAACTCATTTACAGTCCTCTCAGCAACCCGGCAAAGAAAACAACATCGACCAATAGATCTTGTGAAATCACAGTAAAAAGATGGCTCAGGTTAGCCACACATATAAATACCGCAATTCTGTGAGACTATGGCAGCTGAAAATGCTGAATACGTTTAACAAGATAGGATCGAAAACTGATTAACAGGAAAGAAACGATAAAACGGTTGGGAAAAGCAAAAGGGAATCCGTTACAACGGTTATAGTCAAACCACAGAGGTAAAAAAATGATAAATGACACAAGAAAGAAAACCTTTGCAATTGACCTTTCTAGCGATGGCCACCACATAAAAAATATACACAACCAAACTTGGCCATGGAAGCACCGGACCGATGAAACGTCACTGGTAAAAACACCCTCAAAAGCTATGATTTCTAGTTTCAGAGAAGGGTTATAAAATACTGACCTGTGAATATAGCTTTCCCTGTTTGTTGGCAAATCGTAGTTGATCACTAAGGAAACTTGCTGCACATCGATACCACGTGCCTTAGGGTGAACAAATTAAGAGTTTTGTCAATAGTGAATGGCTAAGGGAAATCAACTATGAAGAAAGCATTGCAAGATATGTTCAACACGGACATCTTAAGGACGGGCTTTTTCTCGCAAAAAATCAGAATGAGGTAACATTTACCTCTGTTTCAAAAAGCTTTTTCGAAATACTCAGTGCCACTTTCCAGTTCAAATCTACTAGCTAAAACTAGACAACTATATCTAATTACCGCACCAAAAAATCCACCGACAACAAATTATACACATCATGATAGAAAATAAGCATCGTTGCTCTAAATGTTGCCTGACCGAAAAGGTACAACAGCAATAATTTGCGGCCCCAAAACTGGATTTCAGACTAAAGTTCCCCCTTACAACTCGGAAGACTCGTTAGTAGCGAAGAAGTCTTTTATGTACTTCATGCTTAGTGATGATCTATACTACTTTGTATAATGTGTGGTAGAGCGTAATGAAGGAAAACAATTTCCGGAGATTCATTGTCAATTGTAAAGAATATTACTTCAGGTTCGAAGATGACGCCAAGGTTAACTCTTTCCACTCCTATTGGCCATAGCTACCAGGTGAAGGTATACACAAGGAAACCGTTTCGTGTATAATGGATTATTGTTTAAACAAACTGATACCCACAAGATTTAAGGGGAGCACGTCCAGAGCAATTTTACATTTCAACTTTGAAGAACAGTGTTTCCTCTGATTACTATAAAATAGCCTTGAAGCTTTAGAAGCGTGAGATGGCTGTTCTCTAGGATAATTTGATGCTCAAAGATAAGAAGACTGTCAGAACACCAGCTTCTGCCACATTAGAGATTTCAGAATGCACAGAAAGTATAACGACGAATATTTTCGGTTAAGTGACATAATTAGATCGTCCTTGCATCTAAGCGTATTGGAGTCTGCCTACATTTAAGACAGAAAACCAGAACTTTGTACGCAGAAAGAGTTCTTTTTGTCACTTGGATTGATTTAATAATGCTTCGATTGTTTCTCCTTTTTCTCTGTCTTTTACTTTTTTGTTTCTGATTGGCTAGTTTTGATACATGTTCCTCATAAAAAGGTTGCCGTACATCTTTCCTTTCCTTTCCTTTCATTTCTCACGGATCATATTCTGAAGAGTGTCAGACAAAAATGGTTTTGGTGCAATGTTGACAATTTTCAAGGCGATTTTCAAGTTTTGTACAACAAAGAGATTGTTCTAATTACTTGTATGGTACAAAGTAAGGGTAATAATATCAAACCTTACCAGAAGATCAGTAGTGATCAATACTCGACTTGATCCTGTTCTGAATTCCTTCATAATGATATCCCGTTCACTTTGTTCCATGTCACCGTGCTTTGGAAAGGAGGAATAAATATGGGAACAGATACAAGTAAATTCGAAAATTCGCTCTATCCTCAGTGGCAGAGGTTGTGTTATTAATCAAGAAAGAACTTTTAAGGAAAACTTTACCGACTAAAAAATAATGCGTAGATATTGAAAGAAAAACAGTCCGTCAAGAGCTTACAGCTGTTTAAGTGGCCTAAAATGACGTTAACAAGTTGAAAAACATATAAATGTCAATAACATTCCAACGTTTCTCAGAAAAGTCATTTTCAAATAAAGTACGATTAAAAAAAACGCAGGACAACAATTTGCTATAAATATGTAAAGTTCCAGAACACAATGATAGTGAACAAACAAAAGGAGCAATCACATTTAAATCCAAAAGGGTACTTTGGTACAAGTTTCTTTCCACAAAGTGAGCTTGTTGCCTGTATGTGGTGTAAAGATAATCATATCTACTGTAAATGTATTGACACATAGTTCTAGCAACAAATGCTTATTCAAAGCCTCCATAACATACCATAGAGGAAACAGTAAAATCCCTCAATTTCATCTTTGAAGTCAGCCAGTCTACTTTCCTCCTCGTATTCAAGAAGATAACTGCTTGTGTTATTGTCAGCGTTTCATAAAGATCACATAAGGTTTCCAGTTTCCACTCCTAAAAATATATGAGCAGAATTTCTGTCATGTAACACAGAAAGACAGCATAAAATGTAGTGCCATGAGGCTATTATATGACTGTAGCTTAAGTACCTTTTTCCCTAAAAGAAAACAACTGGCACGTGCATTTTCATGACATGACATGTATAAGAAAAACAAATGTGAAATGAGTCAACTATTTCATTACCTCCTTATCAACATCAACATAGAACTGTTTGATACCATCTAATGTTAATTCATCTTTCTTCACTAAGATTCTTACTGGATTCCTCATAAATTTTGTAGTGACTTCCAACACATCATCAGGCATTGTAGCTGACAATAAGATCACCTAGCAGGGAAACAAAGATATCAAACTGAACTACCAAGCAAAACAACAATGCTTTAAGCCACAGAAACTGACGATAACAAATATAAGAGGTTTAAGCATACGAGTGCACCACTTCTCTTTGTCATGCTTTAGCCATTTAATGCACTCTCACCAGATCGATGAGAATGTGACTGAACTGTGTCCAGAATGTGGTGTCAGACCTCACACGGTGCAACATCTGTTCAACTGTTAGGCCAGACCTACAAATCTGGATGTACAATCATTATGGAGAAGACCAGGAGATGTGATAGCTTGGTTCAATCAATCACTTGCCAATGGACAAGACGACGACGAAGCGTTCACTAACCGATTGATTACATCTACTACAACAAAAATGCACTCTCCACAGTCTGGTTTCAACATCTTACATCACGAAAGATCACAAATTTTTCCAATACATGTATTTTGTTGATAGTATGTCTCCATAGATGTAATTGCTTAGAACTGCCAGCCACTTCTCACCTCACACTGACAGTTGTCATGTTTACAGATACCAAAAAAATGCTATTAGTAGAAAAGAAAATGGAAATAAATGGATAAGCATAAAATTGAACAGTTAGTATCATTAGGGTGCTGTAATCCCCTGGAAAGCTGAGCAAACACAAGCACCGCAAAAGTCTTAATCTTGCTTATTCACACATCAAGTAAAGTTCTTTTGAGCAACTTCGTAAGCAAAATTTTAAAAATCAATTTTTTAAGAAAATGACTTCAAAAACTGGTACCATTGCTGCCTTGCTAAATAAAATACACACTCTCATTTCTGTTATACTAGATGACATGCCTGTGCAATAAGATACAACCTTTACTTTCAGTACAGAAAGCTTCTCCCCAAAATTTGACTGTTTATGAAAACAAAATGCAATCTTCTTTCATCTCACGAAAAATCAGAGACAGAAAAAAATAATTACTGTTGACTACAAAGAAAGTGAATAAATAAGTATGCACTACATCTTTTAGGGTAAACGGAAGGCAAAGTTAATGGCATAGTATTTGCTAGCTATCCATGAAATATCTCTACAGGGAAAGAGTGTGTTTACAAAAATTTAACTGAAATGTTTGGGCTACCTACATGCAGGCAATAAACAGTGTATATTATATGTATATATATGTACATATACACGTGTGTGTGTGTGAAAAGACTGTGACAGCAAAAGGCATTACTAGAGACATGAAACCAAAGGTACACAAAAGTTTTGTCGTTGTCAGATAAATAAAAACCAAAGCCAGTTTGATGAAAAGTAGGAATGGAAATGACATTAGGTGAGTCTGCAAGACAATGTTGGATAGGTGAGACATCGTTTTAACAAATATCACTCAACTGGAATATGATGGATTTTCAGATATTACCTTATGGGATGAACAAGTCAGGTGAACTGGAACTACCGATAAGAACTCAACAGATTGCTTATATTTGCTTTTCAGTTCTTGACACGATTGCAAATACACAGCTACAAAACTAATGCCACCAGTATCATTCCCAGCTGCTGCTAGTATAACAGAAGTAAGTCAACCATCAGTTACGAGCTATCAGGAAAAGGCTGTACCACAAGCAGGTTGTTTCACACTGTATAATAACTGATACATCATTAAGAACAGTAAATATTAAATATATACATAATAACTTATTCTGGTTAATTATAGAAAGAGAAACTTACCTGCACATTTGGGGGCAGTCTCCTAAATATGTCGTAGATCTGGTCCTTAAAACCTCTTGACAACATCTCGTCTGCTTCATCCAAGACAAAGATTTTGATTTTACTAACATCTAATGAACGTCTGTCTATCATATCAAATACACGGCCTGGAGTTCCTACTACGACACTGCAACCCTTTGCAAGCAATCGCATATCTTCACGAACTGCAGTGCCACCAATACAGGAATGGCAAGTCACTTCTAAGTAATCACCCAGGGCCAAAACGACTTTTTGAATCTAAAAAAGGACAGATAACAAGGTAGATACACTGAAGACATATTTACATAACAATAACAAAGTGTAATAAGAAAAATAAATTACATAACATGATAGCAAAGTATCAAGGGTTAAAAAGCCCATCAAACACCAAAATTAAAACTTCCACATGACAACATAATTTTTTACTGCCTTTTAATAACCTCAAGGCTGTTACTCACAATACAAGTACTAGAGGCAATTGGTGAATACCTGTTGTGCCAACTCTCTCGTTGGTGCAAGCACCAGTGCCTCACAAGCATTTCTTGCATCCTCCCCAGAACTAAGTAAGTCAAGTTGCTGCAAAATGGCTATTGAAAATGTTGCTGTCTTGCCAGTTCCAGATTGTGCTTGAGCAATAACATCATAACCTGGCAGAAAAGGTGAGCAAACATTCCAAAATCATATTCCAATAATTTGCTATCCTTCCATACACAAATGAAGAACCAGTTATACACTACTGCCAAGATTGTTCGATAAAGTAAAGCAAGATGAAACCCAATAGTAGGTAAGAGGAAATTCACTGAGTTTTTCTGTGCTTCTACATAAGCCTTTATCGGTGTCAGATTGCTGATACCAAGGACTCTGGAAGTACTTCACCAAATCTTTGTGCTGTGATAGCCTGAAGGATTACATGTTAGCTTTTAAGTCTGCGTGTTAACAAATAGAGCCCAGCTGGCTTCTACTTAGTGCAGTTATTGTGGTGATGCTCTACTCTGCAGCTGTACTAAGTGGGAGCCAACCAGGCCTGAACTCATAAGCCTCAGAATCAAAGTATATACATATATATGGTGCTGTCTTCACCGGCATAAAGTGCTCTATGTACAAAGTACAGAGCTTAGA
>JANTCA010081587.1:0-35855 GCA_024741275.1 Chironex yamaguchii
ACAATAGCTGCACTAAGTGGGAGCCGACGGGGCTCGAACTTGCAATCCTCAGACTCAAAAGCCAACACTCAAACCTCAGTGCCATCACGGCACTATATATATACAAACTGTTCTTGTGATTAGAGTAGGGACTGGCCTGGACATATCACTATGATGAGCTGACTGTCATCAAAATGGCTGGCAAGACTTTCACTATTTGTTCTTATAGTGATAAATTGAGTCACATTGTTTAAGGAAAAAAGTAATACACAGCATACACAAAGATATAAACATCACTGAACATCTTACATAAAATACTTCCTTCCTCCAGTAACTTATTCAAAGAAATTTGCATGGATAATCATTTTTTGTACATGCAATTTATTGGTCTAAAGTTAACATAAATTTTGAAAAAAATACTTGATGTATTGCAGTGTTTTCAACTACTTTTATTTCCAATTTTTACAATTTTACATCCCAATCAGTGATGTAATGTTAAAGGGATACTAGCAATTACATTTTTTGCACCTCACTACATGAAGACAGATCTCATTAATACTGTCAGCGTGTGGTCATCTCGCAACTTATCACCTTCTACAAAGAGCTAACAAGTGGGATATTCCTATGAGTGCTAAAAAATACAATTCTGTTCCAAAGAAAAGTCAAACGTGAGCCTCTCTTGACCGATTTAACAATTAGTGATAGCGGACGTGATCGTCACGTTGATTGTATAACTTATTATATATGTACAAATTCTATGAACGGCTCTCGAAAACAGGCTTGTACTGTAATAACAATGCCGCAAAAGGCAATGTACTGTTGTTATTTATTCTCACTACTAAATATATTAATTTTCAAGTTGAGCACTTTAATGCAAGGAATTCTGATGAGGTTACCATTTTGTGAATTAACCGTTGAGCTGCCGACAAGCTGGCGTTCTTAATGATAAATATTAACGTGACGGTCTAATATTGATATTATATGACTCAATTCTATATTCACGATAGCAAAATAACAAGCTGGCAGGTTCAAAATTCATGCAGACAAATGAAGAATTGAAAGGGCTTTATGTCGACGACAGAGAATAGGTTTTGAGCCACCAAGTTAGCTGTCGAACGCAGAAAATGAAACACCACCGACATGTGTGACAGAGCTATGATCCACATCCTCGTTAATAGGTGATGTAGTTTACAGATTATCGCTAGTACACTTTTACTACAGCTGTAATACCATTTAAATATCATCTCTGCATTTTAAACTGGCTTAACGGGCAAAATTTGTAAATATTTCCCATACAAAAATTCAGCTTAACACGAGTGACAAGGCAAATTTCTTTTTCCGCATTCTTTCAATGAACTAGTTGACATGAAGAGAGTCCAGACATATAAGTGTTCAGCCTTGTATCCAAATATTGACACTAAGGAACCTTGCAATGAAATCTAAGGCGAGGCCTCGTAAGAAAATCCACTCTGGCTTAACTCCAGTTGTACATGCCAAATAGGTTTTACGACACACTTAACGAGCAATGACACTTTCCACATTTACAGAGAGTTCAATATAAATGGTCTGTGTGAATGATTATAACGTTCTTGCCTACGAGTATTGCAGACGTTTTAGCATACAATTTTCGGTTATTGTATGGTATGAATACCGTGCACTCTATTTATTTCCGTATGTTAAAAGAATCAGTCAGTAATATATAGAAAAAAACCAATTACACAACTTACAGGATCAAGTACCAGGATAAAATTTCAACAGCAACACTGTCACTTGAAACAAGGGAATTATAATAATAAAATGTACCGCAGGTGTGTTTAGGCTATGATTCCTAAAAGTCTACGAAATGGCTCACGTGCTGACACACATTTAGGTCAATAAATATGACGGTCGTAGCGAAAGTTACTTAAAAAGGTAGACCAGTCAACTGTGTAGTATAAAATGTACTAGACAGGAACTATTTAGGTTTTCAAGGTACAATCTTGGTCTCCTAAACACTTAGTCGTTCATTTCAGAACACTTGTTAAAGGCAATGTAGGGCACTACTAAAATCCAGCATCGATAGCTTGACTCTGCAAACAGCTGACGCTGCACACCAGACCTAGGTACTATCTAAAGCTCATATCGATCAGACTTTGATCGGTTACACTAGATTTTCACGACCCAAATCATCGTTACTTGTCTATAATACGAGACAGAGAGCAATTGTCGAAGATGCAGAGATTACCCAACAATGAGAACTGCAACCTTTATCGTTCAAAAAGAGAAAAACATGTGAAGTATTACCATATCCACATTGCTAGGACATAGGCATCACATTTCTATGTACTTACATCTCAACCATGACTTTGTTGAGGAAGACTCCATCGGCAAATTCAGTGACGGAGTCAACAGGATTATCCTTCCTAAATGTCTGAACCTGCAAGAGGGTGAATAACCAAACAACACTCAGATTTGCTTGTAGTTAAAAACATCAGTATCGGCAACATGGTTGGTTAGCCGTGGTTGTGAAGAACATTTGCGGAAAATGTGAGGTTATGTCTGATTATAAGATCATGAAAATACGCCAAGCATTGTTGTAAATCAAAACAATGGACCTTCATTAGGCGAGTTTTATCCAATTCATTATCTAACACCCATTCTACACGAATCATAAGATAGGTATTTTCCATAAGTTACACATGCACAAGAGCTCCTTTGCAAGGTAATAGGCAGTTCTTTACTTCGTCCTCTTTAAGCGCTGAGTGGCTCTTTCTCCTCTGAGAACCCCACAGTAAACAAAGAAGGAAGAGTCAGCCGGTCAGTGAACAATTCAAATTTCGTAGAGCGTCAGTGAAAGCTTACGCTGTACTGATTAAAACGTAGGAACATTGCAAAAATAGATGTGATTACACCATAACCATACAATGAAATAGCACATACCCAGACTACAAGTGGATTTTTCCAGAACTCTTCCAATGAAGCCATATCCCTTATCTCTTTGAACGTAACTGTATAACAAGCTGTAACTAAAACTCCTACGATGGCATCGTGAGAAAATCAGAAATCTGCATTAATGCCTTAATTCGGCCAGTACATCCAATCCTGTCTTTAATTCTAACCACATTGGTGTAGTTGAATAAATAAAAGCTTTCGATGGTCTTCACTGGTGGTAAACAATATCCCTTGGTGTTGACTAAGCGATATTCAACAGTATTTTCTTGTACGCTTCCAATCACCTTGTTTGATGGCCCAAACACAGTTTTTAGTAATTAACCTCTAATTATGCCCGAGAGACAAATGCATTGCATTAATCAGCATACTTTTTGTGTCAACTAAATGATTAGAATTAGTCTACAGGCCATATGAACCTGTATATTTTGCTCAACATTTTCGCTCGGCACAACAACTTCAAACACCGACCGCCAAGAAATTAAAAGCAACCACCAATGCACAAGGGCTGTGGGCCCTGGGCGCTAGCGATCAGCTTGATGACTCTTTGACTATTGTTCCCGAGCGTGGGTTTCCCCACTTTCTGTTTGTTGGAACTGAAGATCAATGGCAGTAACAACTGTCAAATACAGGAGGATTAATCAAGAGGAAATGAGATTACCTTTGTCATTATTCTACAGCAAAGAAAACTGTAATTTAACTATGTGTTATATTCTTTGTTGGGCCGGTAGATAACAAATCTATTTCGAGATTCAGCAAATTGTTACAGCAAATTGCACGAGAACATAGAAAAAATGTAGACAAATAACAAAATAAATTCTATGATATGGCCCCAAGGATTTAGCCCTCTAGCCTTTGATAAAGAGTTCTTATGCTAGCAGTTGACCTGTCGAAGTCGAAACTTGTGATGTGACATCTGAATCCACGAGAATTAGGATTTGCATTAAAGTAATTAAATATTACGATGTTTACTACGTATACATTGTATTTGTTATAAAATTACAGAACATAGACGATTGTTTATATATAAGTAACTCAACAGTGACTTTGCTGACGTGTGAAGTGAAGCTAATGTTAATTACAAAGAATGATCAATGAAACGTTCCAGATGCAGTAAGATAATCTTATTAAAGGGCAAAGCAATTCTAACCAAAAATGTGAAGGAATAGTGCATTTTTGTCTTGTAAAAGATCTGGTATATGTCATTTCTTAAACTAAAATCAAGTGGAGCAAGCTTGATACTTTTCAGAGAACTTTGATTTCATCATTTTTTACTCTTGTTAGTCGTTGTATAGTTCCAACAAGAGGCTATCATATCGGTGCAAAGACCTAATTCTAGCAATTTTAAGGGAGAATATTGAAAAATGGATCATCCCTCTTAAGTACATATTCCGCTCATGTTACATTGGGTCAACGTTGGTTCATAACCATACATTGTCACTGAGAATTTCGTACCAAGTTGATCTAACCTCTTGGAGTCATAGCTGTTGGTCAGACTTCCTGCAACAAGATATGTTCAAGTTTCCCTATCGTTCATTTTCACTTAAATAAAGTGTTAAAAATGGATTATGTTGTTTACATTGGCATGTAAGTAATCGATTGGGCACAATATATTCCTAGAGGGATGACATGTTTACCAAACTGATGCATTTGTCATTGTTTGTTTTGAGCTAACTCTGTGTACCGAAGTTGGACTGCAAGGAAACGAACTTACGGATTCAGTTGCATATTTTTAAATTCCTGTTTGTCATAGTGTTATACATCACGACTGAGGATGTGTCACAGGGCATACGTAGGGAGTGTATCCAATTGTTCAATTTTTGGTTGTATACGTCACCAAAAGACTCAAATGCTAGCGGATTTTATCTCAGAAGGGCGTTGTAGTCTGAATTTACGAAATGTGCCAATGTCAGAGAAGCTTTTACTGAGCTAAAGCGGGGCCATGTCATGCTTTGGGTTGGATATGTCACTTTCAGCAATAATAACTGACATAAAAATAAGGCTTGATAAAAAAGCCGTCCTTCCAGTTCCCGGTCAACTAAACTTTCTGGTGGAAAACTGTAAAAGTAGGAAATTGAAGGTCATGATTTTGTGACAAAAATAATTTTCCTAACTTGTTTAACGGCCATAAAACTCAAGCTACAAATGCAAACGTTAAACATATTCCTCTGTTTATACATAGTTAAGTTTCGAATAAGTATTTCCGGCTACGCATTTATAGATTTATACAGTTTGAGATTTATAGCGGGAAAAATTACTTCTTTCTGAGCTTAGATGTAACTTAATTTTGAAATCATTGTGATAATGTATAAAACACTAGAGTCAATCTGTTGCTATAGGAGTGCCTTAAAATGGTAGAAATTAAGATGCAGTAACCTTGATAAGACTGAAACAAAATAGCTTGGAAGAGATTGTTATCAAGCTTATGTTCTAAATGAGTGTGATCAACAGACCCTGATTTCTTATCTCAGTGATGCAAGTGACATATTTCGATCAGTTGCCAGTTTAATGAAGTGTTTACTTATGATTTTCGTGACTATGACGCATTCAGAGTATACTTCCACTTTCAAGGTCGAGCGCCAGAAGTTGATGTAATTTATGAATCCTGATCTATTCTTAAGACGTCTCTCTAAGCTTACATTTACCTGTCAAATTTGGGGCTAAATCTTTGTCATCTTCTGACATTGTCATTGCTACCCAAATAAATAATTTCACACTTGAAGTAGGCACGATGGAGGCACGCATCCAACGTGGCTTGCACGTCTCGTTAGCCAAGATGCTTTTAGCTGAAGTTAGGCATTGCTAAAAGTGAATCCATCAAGCAAAAAGAATGAAATCTAATTTGCTTTCAAAATATTTTGCATAACCTGTTAAGAATGAACTGCGTCCAAGGGCAATAATCACACTAAAACAAAGATAGACAAAGCTCTGGAGTTAGTGAAAATTATTTGATGCTTAAGACTTTCAAACAGATACGACAGCAATGAAAACATAGCAGCAAAAGCAGGCAGCCGAATCATACGTGTCTCAAGCAAATGTCAATGAAAAAGAGCAGAGGTTCGTTAAAATGTGAAAATTGGCGATTTAAGCAACCTTCTCGATGAAAATAGTATTCATGCAAAGTTATTCATGCTTAAGTTCATGCAAAGACAAGAGTAATCCATAACAAGCACACAGTAGCGGCTCGTGGTAGAATTTCCAAGTGGGGCTGATGACATCATATAAACTCCAAGCAGAAAAATGGCATCAAAGTTAGAATAGCAAAGAATGACTTGTCAGTCGACAAAATGGTTTCTGTAGTAGAAAGTCCACTGCATTCATTTCGTGATGTTTGAAAATCTCCAAATTTTTAACTTGCAGACATAAGTCATCGCACTGATGGCACTCTTGGCAGATCTTCACTTCAAATTGACACAACTCATCATTCTATGCACTCTGTCGAAACTGAGTTGAATTGCTTGGGGCCAGTTGAAACTAGCCCCAAATCCAAGCAAATTCACGGGCAGTGAACCAATCAGCGAACGACAACAGTTGAATCGGCAAGAAATACAGCGCCGTCATTTGTCAGGTTTCCTTTCGTTTGGGGCTAGCCCCAAAAGCTCGGGAACTAGTGTCCAAAATGTAGTTCTTTGTTTCCAGTTCAAAGAAACCGCGGGTCTTAAGATGTCATTTAGATAAAGAAAATTGACGAACCGTGCCCTGGCAAGAAGGGAGGTCATGAGGCCAATAAATTAGAGGACACTGAAATTAAAACTGACATCATAATTCAAGAAGGTGAATTTAAGCTATTTTTGAAATCTTTCGTGGGGCTGAGCCCCACTAGCCCCAATACACGAGCCGCCACTGCAAGCACAATTGCTTCAAAGGGAAGGAAATCAGGGAAAATGTGTAACGTGGAAATGTAATAGAAAAATAAATACGTGAGTAACAGGACAGAAAAGAAATGACAACATGGTTGATAAGTTGAAGTTGCAATCGAGGCAGCAGTTCAAGTTCCGACTTTTGTTTAAGAAAAGACTTCAATAATAGGAAATTACGCATCTCCTTAGCAAAATCGAGTAGTGCTACTCAACTTCAAGCAGGAAAAAAATTCATTTGGCCTCAGTAGAAACATGTTGTTTTTCTGATCTAACCTTAGTTAATACGATCTTGCCCCATTAACTCTATAGGAAGTTGTTCAGTACAAGACAAACCCGATGAAAATACTTCAGTCCATGGTGAACACTACTTGTGAGGTCAAACGTCAGTCTTATGACCACACTTGAACGGCAACTAATTTGACTTTGTGTAAAACAAAGGACCCTATTTGCAGACGCATAATCTGCGGTCCAACAATACCAATTTACAAAGGAGGAGTTATCAACAACGCAGTTAACTTTAACTGTTGGTTAGAACGGTTTGCGAAAAAAATTAGAGGGAATAACATCAACAAATTTCTCCATATGCTAGTCTTCACTGTTTCTATTCTATCCTTCACCTTGACTTCAAATACTACAATGAAATTGGTAAACGCTAGACATGCGCAGTAAATTGTGTAATTATTAAACTTCCAAGAGACAAGCCTATCGTTAATTTGTGGTGTAGTCATCACGTCAGCAAGGTTTATAACAATCCGAGGAGACTGATATATTCACTGTTTTGGCTACAGTAGATATTAACTAAACACCAGAAAATGTGTGAAAGTTTCTAGTCCTCTTTGACTCACTGAAAATATTCAACGATAATCCAAGTACAACATCGCTCTCGTGATGCACCGAATCCCAGAATTCTGTTTGATGTGTGAAAAAAGCGAAGCTCGAATTCACTGAGTGTGGGAAATGAATTAGACGCAGCAGAATCCGTTAAGAGTCACAGGAGGTGTGGCCTTACAGTTACACGTAAGTGCATTTACTTTGGTGAACGAAGAGAGCCACCTTTACTTAGGCATTAATTCATCAATTGATGAACAAGCACACTATGGTTTCAGAATATTTCTAACGTCTGTATAAGTGTTAAAATTACTGTACAAAACCGCTTTCCATGTCTCCTCCAATTTTTCTCTGTTCATTTGTATTCCCTATGCCCCCGAATTTCCCGAAACTTTTATACCATTGTTCTCTTTTCGTGGAATTTGCAGAATACGCAGTTAAAGGCGTCCACATTGCAATTTTCTCATTAATGTCATTGTGGGTGTCACCATAACGAAGGATAGGCTGTGATGTCAAATAATGTGGCATGAATAAATCGTCAAGATCCTTTGCAAATGATCACGACTCGTATCTGTCTGTTAAAAACTTAGGATTTAAAATTGCCGCAATAAGTTAAGTTGCGTACTACTACGTTAGGTATTCCTATATAGTGTCTAGGCGGAGGGCAAGTAAATTTGAAAGGGGCTATCCGCTTTGTACGATACGTTTTTGCGCATATGTGAAATTGCGCTTATCCTTGTATGTCACACTATCCATCAGGCTGTATTTTTTACATTCAATAGTTTGACAAGATATATTCTGCTTTCATACCTCCACATCATAACAGGCTGTTGGCAGCTAGTACTGAGGATGTAAACGTCACAGCCAAAAGTCTGTAAACATGTCGACGCAATTGCCCTCATAACCATATGTGCAAACTTACATATTTTCCACGGAGGACTCAGAAATTAATGCCAGTTGCTAATGGAGGCTGTCGACGTCACAGGATAGAAAGAGGATTAGCTGTGGATCCTATGGTGATTCTCTTGTACTTTTTTCATTATCGTCACGATCTGATCATGCTTAAATTTAATGATGTTAAATATAACAAGGACGAAGAAACGGGCAAAAACAAAGAAATGTTTGAAATATCATCTGTAAATCAGAATCAGTTCCTTTCAATTTAGATAATCAATTCTATTTATGCACCCAAAATGTGTTCTTTCTCACGACATTTCATGATATGAAGGTGTCAAACAAGTTCATCAATTGACACATTCATGACCTTTTTCTTGCGTATATTCATTATTGCTACAGCATCTAATCGCTCTTGAAACATTCGTGATCGTAAATTTCTCAGACCCCAAAAAGATTTCTCAGCAGTGCAACGTGAGACAGGCAAGGTCAGGATCATCGATCAAATCGCTTCATCTTTGATAAATATATCAACAACACATTGAGTGTCTTCCAAATGCGCCCCTGTTCATCTGGCTCTATCGATTAGCATATCTCTCTGCAGCAGCAATCTGGGGCCATCTACATCCTTATGATAGTGCTGTTGAATGTAATCGACTGATTTTTCTTCTCTGGTAAGAAATTGCTTAACTTTCTTTCGATGTTCTGATGTTTCATCAGGCTCAAATCGGACAAGCATACTATCGAAAATGGTGAAATACGTTCTCCTGTAGAGGTCTTGTGCAGTGACCCTAACCATATGTATGTTTTGTTTCCAATTATCTTTGAACTTTCTCGTTGACTTCCCTATGCCTAAGCCTACTTCATCCACTGCTACTTCAACGCCTCCTTTCAAATCTTCCTTATTTTCCGACTATGACTTGCTTCTCCTACTGATCTTATCACAAAATCGTCCATTGCTGTTAGCAAAGACCGAACATTACTTTCCTTTGATGCTTGCAGCTTCTTCCTAAGGATTGGCCTCGAGATGGATCTGACCTTAATTTCACGAAAACTTCATATTATTATAAGTAAATAAAGTAACTAAGTAATGTGTATCAAGGAACATCTCTTGACATGAGTTTTTGCGTGAAACCAAGAATATGAAAATTAATCTAAAAAATTGGTACCTCTGTGACTGATTTGTGACCCTTCAGTTATGAACGTTTGAGTTGTAGTGAAATGAGTGTTAAAATGTTGTTTTTCTGAGAAACAAATTGTACGTCCAGGGCAGTGGCTGAGCTTGCAATCTTCTACTTACCGGCCGGATGCTCTGACAACTGAGCTACGGTGACGTTGCTGCTCAGAGGTGATTCTAAGAAGTCATGATTTGATGATTGAGTCACTACGGCTTGCTTACCTTTTTCTCCGGGGACTGACCCCCCCAAAAGTTCGTCAAGAGGGGCTCAAGCCACGGAGCCCTCCCAAGTTTGAGCTTATGCTCATAACCAAAAACAACACTCTTCCTTTCTTTAAATTACTGTATTAATCTTTTTGCAATAAAAGTGTTTTAAACCAGATGTTTTCACTCAATTATCACCAGATTTAAGATGATCTTTTAAGAACCAGCATTTCCCGTGGATATTTAGCTCTTTGAGTTGTTACCTAACAGTGCCACAACATTGTATAAACAGATTCAGACTGTCAAGAGACGTCTGTGTAGTCTAAAACCCGATGAAATAAAGTACACAGTTGAGTGTCTGGAAAAATTTGATTTTGTTAAATATGCGCACATTCGTCTTCAGTCTACTAATAAATACAACAATAAGACTGATGATTTTCAAGCAAAGACGCATGACTTGAAATTATCAAACTGGCTTTCGAACGTTTCCTGTAAGTGTCTGTCTTTGAGAAATACCAGCCGGGTTGCCATATTTATTCGTAGACTAAAGCTTCCACTGGTCATATCTATTTTAACTCCATCCTCAGTTTATCCTATCTTTTTGCTAGGCTCCTTTCCTGTTTCATTCTTTGCTTTCGATGAGACAGTTATGATGTCAAACTTTTAGTTTACCACCGCAAATGTATAGTTTGGAAAGTTATGACAAAAGATATTTAGACTATGTACGACGTTTCAGTGCTACAAAGGATGATCTAGGAAGACAAATTCTAGTTTTAATCTAAAATTTCAAAGATAATTAAACTGCCAAATTTACACTGTTCCTTCTCGTGCCAGATAGTATTTTGGACTATTTTTGCATATACCCTGAAAGAATGGAAGTCTGAAGCAATTATTTTATATTCTATCTATTGGTCGAGGAACTTGGAATTGAAGTCGCAGCTCTGTCATGTCGGTTTTGCTAATGTGACGGCTGTTGCCAAGAATATCAATCTGACATTATCGAGTGAACTCAAAGTTGAACTCAGCAAAAAATAGGGACTAAGTTCACGACCTGTTTGTCTACTTGTCAGTTAAATGGTTAAGAAAGACAGTATGAACTTACATTTCGGGATAATCATGGTAGTGACTAAAAGTAATAGCTGTATAGGACAGCATAAGAATGAACGAAAGACATTTCCACCAGAGTACTTACTTATAAAGACTGTCAGACATGTTTTACCTCGCTCTAAAAAGAGAAGCAAAATTCCAGTTTTGAGTTATAGTTCTCTGCGTAGAGGAGTGAAGGTAAACAAATCATAAGTCACACAAAGCACTTAAAGTACGGGTCTTTAAAATAAATATTATATTTATGCAGCAAAAGAGCAAAGAGATCGTATCTAAAAGAACAAATAAACTAATATAAAAAAGACTAATCAATGAAACATGAAAACAGACAAATCAAAACAAATACCGCTGTATTGATACTCTTCTATGTATTCAGTAATACTTTTCTTTTTTATTTATTATTAACAACTGTTTTTACAAAAAAAACAAACCGTGCTTGGAATTTTTGGGGGTCTGGGCCCCCTGGCCCCTCAGTGTCTACGGCACTGTGTCTTTCCTAAAATTCATTATTTGTTCGCATTTTTGAGCTAGTTTTTTCATGCAAAGTAAAATCACAAGAAACTAGAACAATAAAGCTCATGATTATCAGTCACAATTCATAAAAAGTAGGCGCCAAAGGTCTCACACGCTATGATAAATGTTGGAAAGGGTCACTGATCCATGATTTATTGTTTATATTGACATCAAGATAACGAACAACATACGAATAATATAAGCCACGTAGTTTCCGAGTCAACAGTCGTTACGTCATCAAGGTTTCACTTGTGTCTTTGTTGGCTCATTCAGAAAAGCACATTGATAGGCATCTTTACAGTTCAGGGCATAAGAAAATCATCGATGAAAGTCTTCACAATGTTTTTAAGCTCAGATACTAGATAGCAGAGCACAAAGAGTAAAGAGCATGTAAACAATAGACTGTAGTAAAGAGATCTTTCCCTTCCCACGTCTGTTAACTGTTCTCCTAATGGTGTAATTATCTCCTAATCAGAAACATCATCCAAAAATTCATTACCGAAGTTATTAGTATGGATAAAGTAGTGACAGTGGCAATTGATGTGAAAACAGACGAAAGATAGTTTAGGCACACACAGTGTCAATCGATAACTTAGTTGGTAAGCATTAGGAAATTAAGCAGAAAGGTTCTTGGTCCTGATCGGGCCAATTTACTTTTCCACTTTCCTTTCATCGCTGCACTTCTATAAATCCTCGCTAGTCGGTGCTTTTAGGTGCTAGCTCTAACGTATGCTACAGCCAACGGATACACGGGGGGCGGGGGACTATGGATCTCCCAAACGGTATTATTTCATGTTTGGGAAGTTTGTGCTTATAGACGTGCCACATAAATCAGACAAAAAATGAATAAGATCGAAACACAACAAGGAATTTTAGTAGTTGTATACCTGACTAACAAACCATATTTTGTCTCTACAGCTTTTGAAACAAGAAAATGTGTGACAATATTTTTTCATGGGAGTTACTGTCAAGATGCTCGCATCGCACAAAAGCTCACCCTATATACAGTTTAATTAATCTCCCAGCTACTATTACGTATAGATGGCACTGCAAATGTGATCATGCATGTATTCGAATGAACGTCCTATGAATTAAGGTTCTAGAAGCTTGAGAAGTAGAACACATGTGTAGAAACCCCTCCCCTCCATATAACGGTCAGATGTCAGATTTCTCATTTGCACACGGCCTGAAGCAAGGGTGCTCAGACGTTTTCAATATGTGAGCTACTTTTAAAATGATCATGTCTGAAAGATCTACAACCTAATACAAAAATGTTAAAACTTATATTTATTGTAAATGTATTGAGAATTCTTACATGGTTAATGCGGTTTTGATTTACCTTACATAACACCATGAGCTAATACTGCACAACACAATTAAACCTTTTACATGTTTTGTAATTACTTGAATAATAATTACTACTCTTACGAGTAGTGCTCACTGGATGGATGACAGGAAACAATCTACACAAAATGCCTTTACAATCAACTGGTAGATCGCGGCGAAATGATGAGCACCCCTAGTAACATCGTTTAACCGATCATAAGTTTCCATCATTGTGCATGGATTCTTCTCCTATTGAATCTACTTGTCCAACATCACGATGACCTCTCAGTGTAATGTTTTCCCTGGAAATATTAGAAGTATATTGATGATGGAAATAAGCCCAGCCCTATGTCTTTCTGCCTTCTAATGTCAATAATTGATCGAACGTTCTTCTCAAATCCAGGTGCTGCATGGTCCAAGAACTCTATGTACTTAATGACACAGTCTTATGAAAAGATGTTTGTTGGTGGCTAGTGAGACTCCATTCTGCCCCGTCAAGTCTGAAAATCTACAAGGGTGTTGTTAACACGTTTGTCCATTGACCAGCCTGCTGCTCCACCATATTGTACGCATCTTCCACCTCTGCTCTCAGATGTCTTGAATAAAACGCAATAATCATACCAAGCACAGCATCTTGCTAACTGCTAACCATGGGAACATTTTAAGTGATTTTCGCTGAGAAAACTGTCTGTTGTCAAGGATATTCCAATTTTTGGCTGATTCTTAGGCTTTTCTCTTTTCTTCTTCCCTGGGAAAGTTTAATGTTTACTGTGCAAAGGAGAGATTCGGACAGAGAAGACGAGGAGAGGTTTGTACCCACCAAGAATACTATTGCTTGTGTAAAAATATGTGTTCTTGTAACACAGTACGAATCTTAACATATTCTGCTTAACTCCACTAAATAGCTCTATATCTCATATTATTATGATGTGAGAACTCAAAGGGTTTCAAAGTTTGAACACTCTAAAAAAACTCTAAAGCAATTTTTGGAAGATCATGGCTATGAAAACTTTTATTTCCCCACAATTTTCTTTCCAAAATGGCCATCCCCAAACTCCAGTGTTAGATCTGGCCCTGGCCACAACATCCCCGGACGTCGCTTGATATTAGACAGCACAACCATAACAACAGAAAAGTACATTTAACGTTCCAGCTTTGCTAATGATTCGTTGTGAGATCCTATGAAGTATACTTGGTATTTAATTCAACTCGAATCTCTTACAGTGAAAACTTCACCCATAGAAAATTCCTATAATCAAAGGAAGGATTTCAATTTGACTATTACCATGCTTACTTTATAATAGTGTCATCTTTCATTGTACTGAAAGTCTCGCTTACAACTCATTTAAGGTTTTCTTTTCTATCAACTGAAGATAAGAGACTTTGTCTTTGACAGATGATGGTAAAGTTGATTGACAAGAGTTGACTCTGAGAGCAACTACTTGCTATTATTGTTGAGTCAGTTTGAGGTCACCTCGGGAATTTTTAACGTTTTCGAACAAACGTTGGTGTGCTCTAATCTGTCTGGGTTCTTCTTTATTTTGTTAATATTTTGTTAATCAAATTAGATCAAATCCATAAAATACTCGTTTCTCTCTTGTTAAGAGGGCTATTTTGACGTCTAAAAGTTATGACGTATTACTAATGACGTCGTTTGTCAGGAAATGATAGTTACTCGTCATTAAAGCCATGTAGTTGTGATTTACAGGGTAAAAGTACATTTATTGTCGTGACTGACACGCAAGACGTATTGTCACTTAAAGCCAATAGAATTTAAAAGCGAAATCTGATCAATTCATTTAGAATTTTGGTAGTCGGCCTTGGTGGATTTTAAGATGATTTCAATACAAACTGGTCTGGATGTAAATTTTTGTGGTTTCTGCTGTTATTATATTATTACTTGTTCCAGATAGAAAATAGCTTTAATCAGTGGCGGCTGGTGATGGGGGGCACCATGGGCATTGCCCCACCATTTAAAAGCAGAGAAGGTCCTCCATATCCAATTATTTTCTGAATTGACAAATTTTATCACTCCTAGTCATATTCAGGAACGACTTTCCCATTGTCTTTCTCGACAGTGTCAACTGTCAATGCATGTCCGAAGTTATCTGATGGTTAGCTTGAAACAGACAACAGGGCTGCATTCTACTTTTTCTGTAGTGTTTGACCGTGAACAGCAAGGGCAACATAAATTCCGCCCGAGATTTTGGCATCTGGGCATGCGTAGTTCATACTGACTGTCGGCGACATCAGAAGATTTTCCCTCATTTCTTGGGAGAAATTGAGTATGCCCGATATCTCAAGAAATCACAGGGAACCTTGTGTGCAAAACGTTCAGCTTGGTGTTGTTGTGAAAACCTATCAAAGATATCGCCCCACTTAAGCAAATTACCACCAGCCGCCACTGGCTTTAATGCGAGGGTCAAATTAGTGGTAATTTTGTAGAATTGATGTAAAAATTACTTGTTTGTGAGTCAAGATTGCCCAATTAAAGTTACATCTAGTTACAAAATCTAATGCTTATTTAAGATGTTAGCATGCATTTACACCAGTAATACGAATGAAGAACACCGACCAGGAAATTGTGGCGTGAGTAGTTATGCTCCAAGTACAGAATAAGTGATAATATGCAATTCTTGTCTTGGTAGCGAAGGGTAGTCTTTGGCAGCGAAGACGATGAAAAAGAGCCAAAATGCTCGAGGCAGCAAGACAGCATTACCGAAAGAAGCACGCAAAAATTGAAGACAGAGTTCGGCAAAAAACCAATAGACCAAGCACGCAGGCATGGAGAACCTTGAATTTGACAAAGCGAAATATTACATTGAAATAATTTGCATGGGTAGAAGTATCTCAAATTGCTTTGCCAAACCTGCAAACAAAGTGACCTGTATGGCAAACGTTTACTTTTTTACGCATATAGTTTACAAGACGGTATACAAACAGATATAAGAGTAGTGACAACACAAATGTCTAGATGGATCTAATCGAAGTCATATGATAAACCTCAAAAAATATTCTACAATATTCTACCAAAGCTGAACTTCATGATAATCTGAAAGAGATAACAAAGGACAATAATTCTTTCTCGACAAATACCAATGACGGTCGAGGCTGACTAATTGCACTATATTATTGTTTAGAGAAACTAGCAGAATTATCAACAAGTATATGCAAATACGTTTTAATAGGAAACAGTATAACTAATCTTGTGGAAAATGATGTTGATGATTAGATCATTTTGTGGTCATATAAATCTTAGATGCCTTGGTATTTCAAAGGAAAATAAAATATGTTTAAAGTCTTTTGCAACAATATTTAAAAAATCTTATCGATTTCAGTTGCGGCATGTACCGGCAGATTCAGGGTTTCTGTTTAAGCCAATACACAGAATAGAATTGTTGGGAAATCCATTGCACCATGAATAACTGCGTGCGTACTAAAGTGATTAGCGTATTAACGCATTGTGAAATTTTACACATTAAGAATTGGCCAAGTAAAACAACGTGATAAGAAGCTTGAGTCATAAGCTAATTTTTGTATTAAAACCCCGAATATAAAACTCCTTGCAGGTGCAAAATAATTCAATCTTGTATGTTGCTTGTGTGAAGTTAGATGGCATAATTCAAGGAGAAATTTGTAAGGAGAAAAAATGCAAGGGATTGTCTGGCAGTTTTTGTTGTATTACTAAAACAATCAGAAGAGCTGAGATTCTGCAACAAAAATAAACTAGATAATTATTTAAGATTTAAGATATGATTTATGGAATACAAGTTAAACAAGTGCTACAATTTTTAACCCGCCAACTTGGTGAGACTAAGATTTAATTTCTACTCAAAATATATGCATTATAGACGTAAGGAATGTACCATATTTGATAAACTAACGAACTGTTAGTCATCAAGAAATATAACAATCATTCTTTGCAAGGGATTCGAAATTTCATTTTAAGAGCATTCACTGCATCTAGTTCAGCTCATTAGATAGCGAAATGTTATAATAATGAGATAATTTGCTTTAATAAGAATGTTTATTCTACTTAAAACGTAATTAATTTTCAGGGTAGTACCTTATTGCTTTAGTTCTTCTTTCATGACGTTACAGAAAGACCTGAAAAATTTCAACGTTTTGGTCCCTGTTCCAAAACACTGGTATTTATTGTCTCATTTGAAATTGAAGAAGTTTTTTATGTGCAAGTCCTAAAGTTTTTCTGAGCTACAATTCGGGAGATCCTCCTCCCACCATCGGGCTACTACAAATGACGACCATACAAATATGGACCTCAGTAGTGACCGGAATCGAGGTGTGCTCAGAGAAAGCGCCATATCACGTTGTATTTTTGTAGTTCGTTTTCTGCTGCTGGCCGCCATGTTTCTCGAAGGTATGTTATTGATGTGATTGTTGTAGGGATTATATGATTTCTTTTATTTCGTTACGTTGTGGTGTTGATATCGTTGTAAATAATTTTCTTGTTAAGCTGGTCGAATGTGTGACCTTTTGTCCAGTAGTGATCAGCATTTGGTGTAACCCGTTTCAACAGTTCCCCTGCGTTGCATTTTTCTATGTCGTTACAACCGTTCTGATTCTCCAATGTAGATGACAGAGCAGTTTTGAAATTGTGACTTTGTGATATTTTTTTTATTTCCGTCTGTTAGACTGGATTTTTGGCTCTGATAGAATATTCTGTTGAGTGTAGTCTATAGAAAAGGAGCATTGAACAATTGTCTGCGGATTCTCTTGAAGTTTTCAAAGGTGATCGTGACACATGAGAGTCATACAAGTTTTTAGTGGTTCTCTTTCTTGTTTCATTTTGAGTGCTGCTGTCCTCTCAGAGCCCTTTGGATGTCGTTTATTAGATATCAATTGGGTTTTCGTTTCCATGTTTATAGTTAATGAATTATCGACATTTGTTCCCTAGAAAAACAACGCGCAATTAATCCTTAGTCAGCTGTCATTTTGACTGTTCCCAAAGCATGATTATATAACCACTAACGATTCCAAAAGAAAGAAAAACCAAACAAAAACTATAGACATGAATATTGTTATGCTGTTTCTTGTTCTGGGATGCTATCGTGACCTTTGAGAGAGGGCAAGAAAGACACGATCTGTACAATTTAAGATTGAGCTATGCCGCTGGACGTCTGAATACCTATCTTTTGATACTTGATTTTAAAGCATCCGTTACTTATATAAATCGATACTCCCGTAATATCGAAAAGGATAAAATTGTTCTGCATATAATCTACTTTCTTAAATGCAGGTATCAAAATACCTCCGAGAAAATAACATATTCTGTTGACCATCGTCATCTCCAGCATTACCTTTTGCTTTTCGTGTTGGTAATCATCGTACTAGTTTACCCCTCCCTAATTTTTTTTTTGTCGAAATGAATGATCTAAACATTTATCCCTTAAAGTTGAAAACACATTCGACAAGATAAATAACTACTAGTTGGGTATCACTTTATTTGAGAATGTATTTTACCTTATTGTAGGAAATTAAAGAAGCCCTAAATTAACGATAGCTAAATTAACGCGCATCAAATTAACGCGGTTAGCCAAAGACACATTGAAATAAGAATTAAATCAACGCGGTTCAGTCAAACTAGGATACATGATGCATCTAATGAACCCAGAAATAAAACAAGTGTAAATGCATTCCGATTTTTCTCTCCTTACAACGACAGGAAATATAGTTATCTTTTCTCTTTAACGTGATTATTATTTACCCAGAACCTTTATAACGACCTGGAAATCTACGTGACTTTTAATTAAGCATATGATTTGAGTGAAACTTTAACTCATGTTCGGTGTGATGGGTGTTACTAAATCGTTTAGTGCTTTGTTCCCAGAATCTAAAACGAAATCATTTGCCTTATTTTACAACGTGGTTGACCAAGCAAAAAAGTAAGGGTAATGTCTTATTTTGATTGCATTTGTCTAGATTTACAAAGGAAAGATATCTTTCGCCTTTGCTGTGGTTACACGTGATAGAGGCATTATCTGTCATAGTTACTTGCGGAAAACTTTAGCTTAGTCATGAAAACAGGAGGGCAACGGAAACATACAATCCTTCTTTGTCTCATGATGCCTTCATCCGTTTTTATTTCCCTTAGAACAACCACTTGACCGCAAATAGCTCATTAGTTATTCCTGGTTTCATTTAATACACATAAACTAGCAGCAAGTTGGCCAAGTGCCTGACGGTTTTATATTAATGCTCCTCTTTAGGATTACATTAAAAAACCAAAACAGTGAATCACAGAAAATACTGAAAATGCAATATATTCTCACACAATTACTCTTTCGCTATTCTTGAAAAATGGCTACTGCTACTCGTTGGTCATTTGCCTTCGTGCCTAAATTACTTTTTATAACTTCCGGTGGCTGTTAATAAAGTTTATCCCTTTCCATAAACGTTTAAGATTTTCTTGCAAAGTAACTTGGTGGTAACGGCCTTTACAAACTCAAATTTTTTTTATCGCAAGGGGTTAACCAGATGCTAATTTTCAGTCCTAAGCAGTGAGTGATGGGTGTTGGTAGTACTCAGAGTGAGTTACATAGTTTTTTAATGAGGAAGGGCAGGGTTTGGCTTAGGTATTCCCACTTCTACCGTAATTTCTCAATTTTGTTTTCGTTTTTTTTATGAAGAACTATAAAACTATTTCAAACATTAGGCAGAAGTAAGGAACAATGAGAGATCCCTTGACAATTCATAGAGAACATATAGCATTTGATACCATATATCATATCATATCGTATTGCATCATGTCATATCACATTCCTCCAAAAGTTTCTATCAGGGATACCTTGCCCTTAGTCTTTTGCTCAAGAGCCTTAGCCCGCAAGGCAGCGGGGTCCCGGTTAAGTTACTTAGGGCGCTGGAGACCCATCAAAAGCCAGAGCCCCGTTAGTGAGAACTGTCTGCACCGCGTGAAGGTGAGGATGACCTCTCTGGGAGAAACTGTAGATGGAATGTTACGCTAATTGACTATGTACTTTCGTATACGCCATACCAGACCTTTACAGACCTAGACTTACCAGACATCCACTAGACTACAGAGGCTCAAATACTGCTTATGGTGTCAACAATTTTGTTCCTAGACATTGGAATGGTTGTAGGAAAATATAAAGAGTGTTATGTGTTCACTGGCCTTGGGGCCTTGTTTTCTATACAACTTCATGCGTTCCTACGGTTATTGGCAATTTGTGGATGTTTGGCACACATGATATGAGAAACGCCCCCCACCCCCGAGAGCTAATGGAAAGCTGAACTGAACTCTTTGTCATAAATATTGAAGCTGAAAATAATAAGTCGTGTCTTTGATAGATTGAAACATGAACACTGACATACTGAAATTTGCTAAGTTTAAACAAAACACAAAACACGTTAGGGTAGAATGGAAACCAGGTCACGTTCCGCATAAATTTGACCCATCAATACTAATTTGTCACGTTTCCATAGTGTATGGTTGATTCCAACTTGTTTTTAAGAGACTGGGCTCCATCTAATATTTTGTTCTTATTATCTTTGAACTTTCCTTTCCTTTTTTCTTGCAATCAGCTTTAAACAAATGTATGTTTAGACTTACTTCTGTAAAAGCTCCACGTACCAGATATATGTAAATGACTTTTATTGTTGTTCGGAAGAAAACTTTGTCTGTGGTGTTATAGCACAGCATGTAAGCATTTTTAAGTATCCTGGGAACTTCCTTATCCCAATAAACCTTACTTTAAAAACAGATGGCGAAATATTTTAGGAAATAAGCCTGTCTGGCTCTCAAGTACCATAGAAGTGACAACCACTAGTTCTTCTCCTGGTCATCATTGTGTTTTTTGAGGTAACCCAATCTCATTACGGGTCATGCTCAAGGTGCAACTAAATTTGAGTTAACCTGAGAATTTGTTCAACCAAACTGTAGATGATCTTATGCTGTTGGATCCTACCGCAAAAAGATTTTATCACTCATTCATCTATGTAAGAACAAGGGCAACATACCACAAAGTCAAGGGCTATAACATACAAGTAAACTATATCCTCTAACAACAGGAGTGGCATTTTCGTGCGCTTAGTAATTGTATATGTCAAAGAAGCATTAACCTGGAGTTGCAGAAATGGCAAGCGTATTTTAACGTGCAACCAAGGCCAGTATTCTGTTTATAAGAAAAAACCACTTTTTTGCCTGAGACTCAATTTTCTTAATTTTTCCCAAAATTGAGGCTGAGATTTTCTTACGATTTTCTTAAATTTTGTTTGAATAAACTGGCTGAAACGGGTTACCCTGTCTTTGTTGGACGTCCATGTACACGGCACTATTGATGTAACACTAATGCGATATCGTTCGGTTTTGATATAGCAAGTTTGATATTTGTTATCCATAATTGTCAAAGAAAAGTCTCGATCTTTGTAAAAGAGCTTGCAAAAAATGAGGTAATATCAATTTCTGGCACATACGAAAGATGAACTGCGTAACTTGAGCCTTGTGATTTTCTTAACATTATCTTAAGATTTTGCCTTTTTGAGCCTCACTTTTTTATAAACTTTTTTATAAAACAACGTGTATTTCTCTGAATAAGTGCCCTCCCTCGAAATAGTAGCCTTTCTATTAACAGAATATTTATCTTAAGAGATTCAGTCTGCATTCTAATGAATTTTTCCAACTCCTCCTACAGAATGGTGTTCCTGATAAGCACGCTGGACGATCTTTACGAAGTACAGTATGTGCATTGAAGCACCACGTGCTACTTTTGTGCTGGAAATTTGTGCTCTTTAAAATAACGTGGATTTTTTTATCTATGATAGTCATACGGCCCTAGGCTTCGCAGAATTCAAAGAATGGTGGTTCGAACCAGCTCAGATATGTAATATAAATAGTTAATAGAATAATAGCCAACCCTGAGTAATCTGAGGTGTTACATTTATGAAAAATGTTCACATTGAGGGAACTTGTCGGGCACTTAGATAGTCGTTGTCAAATCGGTGAAACCAAGCAGTCAAGAAAAAAGGTGACGTATGTGCCTACCAAGACAAGTCTTACTTGTAGATTTAAAAATGGAACTTGAAAGACAATTTCAAATAGTAAGATGAAGTATTACTTAGCTTCGCTGCTTGATGTTTTATGAAACTATTTCCGGATTATGGAAAATACTTAACATGACGTAAAACTAACGAGTATCCTCTGCGACGAGTGCCCAGTTAAAACGGTGAACGGTTAGTACATTTGTCCTTTCATCTATCTGTCTATGCATCGGCCCACTCGTCCATCATGGAATTAACCATCTGCCAAAATTATATATAAACATGACGAAAGAACACATAATTTTGATGTTTTTCTCCAATGAGCCACTTACAGTTGAAAAAGGATCTGTTTCACTGAAATCACATTCACTTCGTATCCTGAGAATTTAATTTGTAGTCTAAAATCTGAAAAAAATTTGCGCTCATAGTCACTCTTGTAAAATTGGTGTGCTTATCAAAATTATCTAAACCTTTATTAGCGGTTGTCATTCGCGTGTTATACTAAGATCGCTCATCCTAGGTTAGGGTGAAAAGAAAACATATCTTTTGGAACGGCTTACAGATCTCACAGTCATCCCCAGCATGCAGTTTTCTGTAGTAACACATTATCAATAGCTGTTTTCTCGTATTTCATGACTACAAGGATATCTTTGTGTCCTAGCATGTGTGCATTAATCTATTACTGCCACAAAATGTTAGTTGGGGTTTTGTCTCATTTTAAAATCATTGGTTTTGTATGGCAAAGATTAACAATCACCAATAGTAAAAGTTAGGCTAGCACTTTTGATGTAATACTTTCTTTACCCTGGCGCTCACTTTTCAGACATTTGATATCGAATTAACAAGACAGCAAATCTGCAGCAATGAAAACTGTTAATGACTCTTGCAGCATAAAAGCAGATCTAATTCGACATACTTTTAAAACACCACACTTTAATTCTACAGTCTGGTATGATAACATGTTCTTAATAAAGTCCTCTTGGAGGTGGACTTAAATAACCCTTTTTGATTACCGATCTTTTCTTGGCGTAGCCTAGATTTGAACTCGTAATCCAAGGCTTGCAACTTTAATAGCTTATAATGTTGTGGACCAAGGCCACTCTCAGTATCTGATTTAAGATTTGCTCTAAGCAAACATTTTATTGATGGGAAAGATTCTTCGGTCAGTCTAGAACCAAAGTCATGCCACAAAATGGATAGTGTAGGTAAATTTTTTAGCAAAGAGGGGTTTCTTGTTTCCTGAAGTTAAACGCTCATGAAAACATACAAAGTACCTGATTGGTGATATCACTGTGAATCAAAACATCTAAGGTCCACTAAAACTCAAGAAATATGGTCATACTTAGAATCGTGATATAGGCGGAGAGCCAATCTGTATTTAACTTGCCTTTGAATATGCCAACATCGTTAACAAACAAGTTATCACAGTATAAAACGTCGAAGCAATAATTCATCAAAGGGCTGCTACAAGAGTATCCTTATTGCGTGAACATCTCAATGTAGTCTAAGCCATGCCTTTAAAAACGGTATTCTTTATTAGGTGCTCTGTTGATATCTGCTTGCCACTGTTGCAAGGTTCACAGCACATAATTAACAAATCACAGATGTCTTTATTATGTGTGTTAGTTGTGTACACGAGTGCATCATTCATATCCCAGGTATTTTTGTTACTTAACTATATTTAATTGCACTTGGATTATCTAACCAATTTACGGGAACTACTGTAAAATTGATCAAATCGGAAACAAAATAGAGGAACTTACTACATACAAGTTTATGATATAATAGATTACTGTGCTGGCAGAGTTTACTACCTATTTTCCACACCTTAAAAGTTAAACTGTAGCACAAATGTGCTGCATAAAGTCTCGCGAAAAACCTCAACGAAACTCAACCTGATTTGTTAACCAGGATATGTGTCTGCTGGTCTTATACAGCTTCCATTAAACTCTCCTTTTTGTTACTCTCCTTTCTTAAAGAGAAAAACAGTCTTAAAGGAATGTTGATGTTAAAATATCCTTAATAGTTTCACAAAAACAACTATCTGGGGTGACGAAAACAAAAGGCGGTGTGTGGTACATAATGATTACGATTGGTGCAATTTTAGAGTTATACCTCCATTCTTGGAATAAGTCCAAAGTAAAAACAAATATCTGAAAAGTAACTGTTCCAATGCAATAATCCCTAAGTATTATGCCCAGTTCCCTTCGGGGATCACCATCTTGACGTGATGAAGGGGCTTGCGTGCTTCAATGATTCCAAGAGCCATGCTGGCTGGAGCTCAAGCTCCTGTTAGAGCTACCCATGCCAGACTGGTCGACGGATAGAAGCCAGACGAAAAGTGATCCACTGGTCCTCCAGATTGGGGGTTGGGCACAGGGCTAACAACTCTGTCCCGGAAAAACGACTACGTTACGGAAACAGCAGCAAAGACAAACTCTACTTCGGCGTGTGGTAGGCCTTCCAGTTCCGGTGAGACTTGTATGAATGCTGATGGCCAAGGTAGAGAGGACGATACCTGCAGGATGAGGGAGGACCTGAACACCACTAAGACAAAGATCTGACTAGGACACTGGAACGTGAGAACCATATACGAAACGGGCAAGCTGGCACAGGTAACATCAGAGACGAGAAGGTTCAATCTCCATGTCCTATGAGTGAGCAAGAGTAGATGGACTGGATCTGGGCGGATGAAAACCGGCACCAGACAAACCATCCTCTACTCTGCGAGAGACGATGACCAGCATCACGAGGGAGTTGCCATCATCCTCAGTCAAGGCATAGAGTGGTGCCTGCTAGAGTGGAAGCCCGACTGATGAGCGCAAGGCCCGAAGGGCAGGCACTTCAACAACACCATCATCCAGTGCTAAGCAACAACCAATGACAGCAGCGATCAGACCAAGGACGACTTCTACGGTCAGCTACAGGCCGAGGCAGAAAAAGCCCCACGACATGACCTTCTCGTCATCATGGGGGATCTCAACGCCGAGAGTGACAACACCGGCTACGAGAGAGTCATGGGGAGACATGGGTGGGGATCAGGAATGACAACAGGGAGAGATTGGTGGAGTTTTGCGCCATTAACAACCTTGTGATAGGAGGGACTCACTTCACACACCGTGACATCCACAAGCTGAGCTGGAACTCGCCGAATGGAAGAGACAGAAACCAGATCGACCACCTGATGATCAATGGTATGTGGCGACGTTCCCTACTAGATGTGAGGACCAAACGGAGTGCAGACGTCTGGAGTGACCATCATCTAACAACTGCACGTATCAAATTGAAGCTGAAGAAGACCGCAGCCTGGTCTGACTTCCAGAAAAGATTCAACATCCAGCAACTGTGAGACGACAAGATGAGGGCTGCCGTTATCACTGACGTCAGAAACAGATTCCAGGCTTTGCAAGACCTGGCAGATCAACAGGACATAGACACAACATGGCAACAGATTGCAGCACTGTACACTGAGAGCAGCAAGAAGAAGCTTGGACACCGAAAGAATAATAACAACAAGGACTGGATACAGCAAGAGATCTTAGATGCCATTAGAGAGGAGTGAGATCACGAAAAAGCTACTTCAGACAAAGTTTCCACGACTACAAGAGAGACAAGGGGAACTGTACAGAGAGGTGCACCAGGAAGTGAAGAGGCTTGCCGAGAGACGCCATGAACCAACTGGCAGCAGAGACAGAAGAGGCGGCAGCACAAGGAGAACATGGGAGAGTCTTCAAGATCACTAAGCGTATGTGTGGCAAGTTCAGAGGAAGCAATCGGGGGCCAATCAAGGGCAAAGAGGGAAAACTGCCGACAAAAGAGAAGGAACAAGAAGTGAGATGGTCTGAACACTTCCGGGAAGTCCTCAACCGACCACCACCTGATGAGGAAGCTGTCGCCCTTGAAGCCAAACAAGACCTAGGGATTGACACTTACCCTCCAACAAAGGAAGAGATTGTGGGTGCCATCAAGACTCTCAAAAACGGCAATTCAGCAGGCCAGGACAATGATCCTAAGCTGTTAAAGGCAGACCCTGAGTTAACAGCAGACATCTAGCTACCATTCTTCATAGCTGTATGGGAGGGGGAGAAGGTACCTGACGAATGCACCAAGCGAATGATCATCAAGATTCCCAAGACAGGGGCCCTCTACGACTGTAACAACTGGAGAAGGACCACTCTACTGTCGGTGCCAAGCAAGATACAGGCCAAGGTTATCATCAGAATAATTTCATACGGTGTAGACGAGACACCTCGGAAGGAACAAGCGGGATTTAGAAAACAAGCGGGGTGCACAGATCAGATCTTTGCTCTGCGGAACATCATTGAGCAATGTAGAGTACCAACGACAGCTCTAACGAAGTTTGTCAACTTTGAAGAGGCATTTGAAAGCATTCATAGGGAAAGCCTTTGGAGCATCCTTCGACACTATGGCATCCCAACCAAACTGGTGCACCTGATCAAGAGCTTCTACGACAACTTCAGATGCTCTGTAGGCCATAGTGACAGCTTCTCGGAAGTCAAGACTGGTGTAAGGCAAGGATGCGTGATGTCATCAGTTCTCTTCAACTTGGCTGTTGATTGGATGATGATGAGGAGAACGGAGGACACCTCTAGAGGGATACGATCGAGTCCCTTGTCGACCTTAGACGACCTTGACTCTGCCGATGACCTGGCACTACTGTCTTACACACACCAACACATCCAGGACAAGACAAGCAGACTTCAGATTTTTGGGCAGCACGTGGGGCTCCGAATCAGCACAAAGAAAACAGAGATCATGACACTGAATGTTAACAACCCAGCCCCTGTCAAAGTGAATGGAGCAGATCTACACCAGGCAGACAAATTCACGTACTTCGGCAGCATTATCAACCCCAGGGCGGCACAAAGGAGGACATCCACAGCAGACTGAGCAAGGCCAGGAGCATAATCAAAGAGGCAAACAACATCTGGAGATCCACACAGTACAGTACCCACACCAAGTTGAGACTGCACCAAAGCTGCGTTCTGTCTATGCTCCTGTACGGATCTGAATGTTGGAGGATGACGGAGACGGATCTTGCTAAACTTCGATCCTTCCACACCACTTGTCTTCAAAGAATCCTCCGCATCTATTGACCGGAGAAGATCTCCAAGAAAAGCATATGGAGATGCAAGCAAGGGCACTTGGGCACCATCATTACAAGAAGAAGATGGAGGTGGATAGGACATGTGTTGAGAAAGAAGCAACAGTCAATCACAAGAACAGCACTGCACTGGACCCAAGATGGAAGAAGGAAGACCAAGAGCGACGTGAAGGAGGACTGTGGAGATTGAGATGCGAGCCATGCGGCACTCTTGGGGTTCATTCGTTAGGTTGGCTCGGGACACGCAGAGGTGGAGGAGCTTTGTTGCTGCCCTATACACCACTGGGTGTAATGGATAATGATGATGATTATGCCCAGTGTCTGATCCACATGGAATTTAAGTAAAAGACAAATTTGAAACTTATAAGAAGGGCCTTCCGGCTTTCAGATTTTGTAAGACTGGATTCTAACATTGCTTGTCTAATAACATTAAAATGCTGCTTCAGTTTATTTATTTACAATCATCATACTACTAATGGGAAACTGAGATTCCCGTATAAGATTTCTTGCAAGTCTCTTCGACACGATGAGCGAGCAATGGAAACGATGTGTTTCAGCGGTCGCAAATTACTACCTTTTCAGAAATAGAGATAGCACAAGTGAGATGCTGCCGATAAGGTATCGATATCTCCTGACTGAAAACAGTGCAATTCCCAACCGGACAAATTCATATCGGTAATCACCTTGTAAACCACTGTGCTAAAAGCGGATCTAATGTATGGATTAAAAAGTACGACAAGAGCGTACGATATTCTCCCATTTGCTGTTCCTGTAATAACAAGGTAACGAAGATGTGAAGTAGATTGTATTTAAGTATGAAAATGTAAACCCGCCTTATGAATGCAGAAATACGAAGTCTAACTTTGATTACGATGCCGATTATAAGCAAGAGCAATAGTAAGCTTCGGTGCCGCTTATGAGTAACAGCATTGCATTTAAATCCCGCTGTCGAAGACCGAATTTGGAGGGGAACGTACCCCTTTTAGAAGTTATGCTTCTAGCAGTCAGTTGCATTGAAACAAATCAATACCAGTTGGGGTTTACGCTTAAGTAACGTATTTGAGTATGAAAATGCTTTTGATCAATTTAGAATTTCCTACACTCGATAGTGATTGTTTACGAATCCTAAAAAATACACTCAAAAAGTTCCTTCATGCGTGAAACTGATAGAATTTGGCCAAACTTACTTTGGCTACAAATCTATTTGGATTTGTTTTGTATGAATATAACCTAGCAGTACCAAGAACAAAAAAAGTCCATTACGAAAATTTATCTTTAACAGTTTGTTCAACACAGCTCCACTTGAAATGTGCTGAAACGAATACCAACGATTACACATGAAATAGCGACTCAAAACGAGCACCTGAACCCAGGTCCAAATAGACCAGAACCCATAAGGTCCAGTGTAAACCAATGAGTTATCTGCACTAGTTTGGGTTTGTCTTAGCGTAAACGGGTTTTAGTTACCATTATCAATACGCATGCGCTCCACGAAAAACGTCATCGCTGCATGTCAATCTGTTCGCAAGAGCGTTCAGTTGACTATCGCACCGAATGGATATTACACTCGGTGTGCAACCCGAGGACAAACTAAATGGGTTTTCATAACATTTTCTTGCTCAAAAAGTTTTGCGTTAACAAATCAAAGTTTTATGTCAATATATCAATAGAATATTATATATCCAGAGGCAACGTTTTTACGCTGCTAGGTAACATCTTTTATCCACACTCAAAATTCTAAAACAAGACGTGAACTTTAATGTCGTCAACATGCAACTACAATAGCTTTCAACATAGTGTATTTTAAATGACGCTCCTTGTTTTCTTATATCCTAACAACCACTGAAAGGAGAATTTTGTCCCGATTTTTCTCTGCCTGTTTCCTTACAGTTTGTTGTCAATTATGATTCTTAATTGAATAAGACGCCTACCCGCGATCACGAATGAAACCAGCCACCCGCTCTTTCATAAATATTCAACTGAATCACACCTTTCTTAAAGTAAGTGGAAGACTGGCCTTCGACAAAAACAAATTCTAGCTATGGACATCCGCCATTTTGCTATTAATGAGATTCGATCCAAGCACTATAACCACTTGACACTACGTGAAACCAAGATCCAGCTACTGACAATTGTTTGCTTGGATATAGTGAACTCCTGCTTTCGTCGTCGCCTCCAAGAGCACCTTAGGGGCTGTTCTATACATACAGGGATAAAATTCAATTTAGTTTCCTACAAGAGAGTCGGACTTTACGGGCATATTTTAAAAATGTCCTTCAGTTACTGTGTACGGTGAAATTCAAATGTCTCAGCTTCGAATAAGTACTTGTTGGCCATAAATGAACGATTTTTCTTTACGTCTGTAAAAGTTTTAGGCAAACGCAAAGAAATAGATATTGGAGATTGGAAGAAAATTTTTAGATTCAGAGTAGCGAATGATGAAGCCGATGCATTATCTTTGATAAAATAATCCACTTTTTCAACAATGGATTATCAAGTTAATGCGACAGCGCGTTTCTCATTATTCCGTAAACAAGCCGTTCCTCCTCAAGGGCAGCTCAGAAACACCAGATCCCCTCCCACCACTTTGAAGTGCCAGTGCCTGATTTTCGAGTTTCTTTTCAACTAATCCCTGGAAAAAATTCTAGTTTAAAACCTCTTACTTCCCTATCGTATCCTTCCCTTCTTGCAAAAGACAAATTCAAGAATTTCTGGTACTGTAGAGCGTTAGGTTTTACACATTTGATTCTTTTCAATGGCAGATGAGACTTCCCATCGAGATATTGGATAAAGTATCAGTATGACATCTACAAACGGACTCCCCACACGAAGGCTGCAACGTTTAAAGTAGGGTCTAGCTGACTGACGTTCCCTCTACAGTGAATAGACTATTCACTTTCGATTTATCTAGGCCATCATCAGTTTTGTTCCTGCCATTTGTAAACGTTCTCTGCAAGTAAACAAGAACTTTCGACAAGGATGCAACTGATATCTCGAGTTACGTACAAACAAATTAAATCAAATTGTGATAAAAATTTCTGCCACCTTTGAGCAATAAAAACGACAGTACACCTTTTCAATAATAATTGACTAAATATTTGATGACTTTACATAAAAACATTTTACAATTATAAGTTCTGTTTCTCCATCTGACGACAAAAAAGCATACTCAAAACGAGTTTACGGCTTGGTCACCCAACACCGGCAAACTGGAAACAAATGCGAAAAACGAGTCAAAAGGATAACCATTACTTGATAAATCATCGTGAAATAACATACATAATCAGGCGTCTGTGTTAATATTTTGGAAATTCTTTTCTAGTTTCGTATTACTGCAAATATTTGTTGATTCACATGTATGCATTCAAAATGTACCACGAATTTTAATGTTCACAGAAAAGCAGCAAGATACCAAATCTGTAAAATGGACTCAAAAAATTCAAAAATACATGACAGTAGTAAAAGACGTAATTTTCATCTGACGCACACTAATTAATCTTGAAAATTCTTGACTCTATGGACTCAGTGGAAGCCATATAGACAGGAGCTTGATCATGACACGAGTCGTATGCTTTTTATGTTTCGAGAGACACTTCTCCCATCATCAGGCTACTAGAGATCATCTGAACATCTGGCCATATTGTCATTTTTTTATCGTCATTTCTTGTGTTTTTACAACAATTCTTAACACAAAGGACAGAAATATGCACAATGAAATGGAGTTTTCTTTCATGCTAAGGAGTAATCATAAGTAGTGACAATTTCTAGGAAAATCAACAAGGGGGGCTACAACAGTTGCAAGGTTATAAATTTAGGTTTAATGTAACTACGTCCATATGTTGAACACCATGAAAAACTGCCAGATATTATGATAACAAAACCAAAAAGCATACACGATGAAAAAAACAAAATACTTCTAAAAGTCATTTCAGAGTTAATTATGTGAACACGAGCTCAAGAGAATTAAAGTTTTCCTATGTCTCAACAAATCTCCTCTTTCTTGCAAGTTTTAGTGCTGATCTGTGACTCAAAAGCCATCTGGCAACCAATCCTCCTGAATTCCATAGGTTTGGTTGTGGTCATTTATACTTACGAACAGGAGTGGCAACAAGGTTTTATGGCAAAAGCCGCGAAAAGCCTCCTCCAGCCCCTGCAAAGCCTATTGGAATTGCATATATCAGTTTCTGAATCAGATTTTTAATGGACTGTAGTGACTAGAACACTAACAAATCTACTCAAAGATGTTGATCATAGCGAATCTCTTTGTCAACTTGATTAACTCTTCATAGCTTATTACAACTAACTTTTCTATTTAAATTTTCTATATATAGAAAGTCACATGGTGGAATCCATAGAATGTTCTATGCCTAACATGGCATGCCTAGTCTACCTAACGTCATGAGTCCCACACAATGCTTGGTGTGCTAAGTCATTCTGATGTCATAATTCTCAGTAATACGTAATGTGCTCGTAACAATTGGTCTCTAATGATAAATTTCTATCATACTCAACAGCTCATTAAAGTCATCAGCTATTGCTTATGTAATACACCTAAATCGGTCTACTATTCTCTAAACACTCCCCCTATTTGATAGAGCTGCTATCAAATATGTGAAGGTCCATTACTCTAGTGAGCGTGTTTGCTCCTCATCAAACAAATCTTGTGTACGAATATCGGAAATGGCTGCTACTGCTCGGCATGGTCTAAAATCTCCGGCTCTAGGGTCCAGATTCTGTCGTCCTGAGTTAGGTACCTCTTTTGTTGACTTTTGGTCACAAGATAACTGCAATGGCTACAGATGCTGTACTGCCCTTTCCAAATATGATTTGCCACCTCTACGTTGTGCTGCTTGTATAACACCATCTCTGCCAAGTATGTTTTTCTACTTTACCTAACTTGCAGTGAGCATGGTTCTTCTCATCACCTTCTATAATGACGTCTCCTTCTTGCAAATACAGCTTTCTTTGAAGGTGGGTCAGATTATATCGTTCAAGTAATGCTCCTACATATTCTTATGTCCATATTTCCCATACACGATCCTTGCATGGCTGTAAATATGCGACTCATTTTCGTAGATCAGTGTTTTCAATGTTTCCTATGTGTTCATGTTTTCGTGGCCAAAAACCATTGAATTTGAGGTCAAGACTGGCATCTGAACATCGTCCTCAACATACCTGGGTGGTCTGTTGTTCAGTGTTGTCTCTACGTCAAGTAAAACACTTTCCAATTCTCTCCATGTAAGAGTTGTTTTACTAACTGTGTGATACAATGATTGCTTCACAAGACCAATGAGACGTTCGAATTGGCCACCCCACCATTGTGCTTGATTCATGTTGAATTGCCACGTTATATGCTGTGAAAAGTAATTGTGGATCTTTTCTTATCTCATGACATTATGCAACCATTTTGAGGCTGTGTTGAAGGGTGAAAAATTGTCAAAGTATATCTTTACTGGTCGTGCTCATCTTGCAACGAATCTCTGTAAGCTTGGTAGGAATTCTTCCAGAGATTGACTTGCCATTAAGTCAAAGTACACTTGCTGGCTATCTTTGGTGCTTTCTCAACTATACCTTCTGATAACGTCTTATCATTGTATTCCTTAAATAGTTCAGGGTCTCGTTTCAACTTCGCTAGAATGACTTCCTGCTTTATTATTTTATAGTGGTGGATGGTTGACTTTCCAAGGCAATTCTGTTGTATACCAACCTTCTTTGGAATGTTCTAGCTGCTCCTTAAACTCTTGGTTAACACTGTCGATCCAACTCTGATCTGTCCCCTAATCCCAACACATCAAGGCGGCATAACCGGTCATAGTCTTCCTCAGAAGATCCTGTCAGATACAAATTGGGTGATTCTTCTGTGCCAGGCAACATGACAATCCAGCCAAACTGTGTTTTCTCTGCTATGGGTTGGCCTGGTAGACCTAACTTTGGCAGAACTTTCATTTTGATTTTCACATACTCACTTGTCCCAAGAATCAGATGAACAGGACGTTTTGCTTTTGAGTCCTTATCACTTACTTCTGTTTCTCTAAGGTGACTGTGAGTTGCAACCATATTGGTGTAGTCCGGGTTCTTCAAGTACAGCAACACCTGCTTCTCTAGACGGCTTACTTCTACTGTTACCTGGAATCCACTGATTACACTTGCAACTTCCAAGTCATACGCATTAATCTTCTGTGTGCTGGTATGTAGAATCAACTCGCATTGATTCTCTACTCTTGGGTGTAAGTCCAAGTCTGTCAATGAGTGTGGAAGAAGCATAACAACTCCCAGCACCTGTATCTATTAATACTCTACACTCCATTTACTGTAACAATAACAGTAGGATAGGTAACCAAATCATGGTATGGTGAACATAACAGAGATCCATCAGATGGTGAGGAAGACGTACTTGTAGTTTGAACACTGTTGTCCTTGTCACATATCGATGTGTGATGGCTGCTAAACTCGCTTTGTCAATTTCTGCTTCAAACTGTCCCCAAAATCGTATCCAGATGAGTCTCAGGGAACTCCGTAATTGACAATTTGGGTAATTTTGCTTGGATGTTTTTGATGTCCTTTTCCTTATTGCCACTTGAACAAACAATTTTCCTATGCAATTCAGCTATTGCTATTTCTTTCTTTCTTTGTTCTTTCATTTCCTTTTGATACTGTTCTTCTATATGTGCATGCTCCTCCTTATCATGTTGTTGATGCTTTAACAGTCACAGTTCTCATATATTTATAAATTCTTCTTGAGATGCTTCCCACTCCTGTAAATTGCCCTCATCGGCATCAATCTAGACTGCCTAGTGATCTCCCTTTCCCTCCCATTTTCGATTATAGTACGTTGAAGTAGTACTGTAAGCTGAAGCATTTTTGTAATGCTCCCTAGACAATGACTTAGCTCCTCCAAGATTTTCTACCAGTTAATCTCCTAACTGAAAATGAAAATAAACCTTACAGCTGAAGTAGATGTAAATCAATATGCTCTGCAACTGATCCTTCCTGTCTGAAACTGACAATTAAAAAAGGTCTAAACTTCTTTTAATAAAGCTGTGTATCCAAGTTAGTCACCCAGCATAACAATCCAGAATAGAATAGTGGTAAAATTTCATTGCTTTTCCTTGTGTTCAATCTCTCTGGGGGTTCCACTTTTGTAGTGGCTAGAACACTCACAGATGTTGATCATAGTGAATCTCTTTATCAACTTGATTAACTCTCCATAGCCTTTTACAACTAAATTTTCTCCCAAAAATCACCATTTAAATACTCTAAATTTTCTAAGTGACATTGTGGAATCCCTAGAATTTTCTATGCCTAAAATGGCGTGCCTAGTCATTCTGATGTCATAAGTCCCACATTATGCTTGGTGTGCTCAGTTACTTCTCACATAATGCATGACGTGCTTGTAACAATTAGTCTCTAACGATAAATTCCTATCGTCCTTAACAGCTCATTAATGTCATCAGCTATCACTTATGTAATACACCTAAATCAGTGTATTGAACATTCTGGCTCCGATGTTATCAATTAGAGCTACCAAAAACTACGTTTTGTTGAATGAATGGATCTGCTTTCAAAGTTTGATAAAGGTACTCCTCTGAAAACAACATCATTTCCAACTGTTTGGTCAAAAGAATAATGCCCCTCAGTGATGAATAAACTCATCTTCTTCAAGCTGTTAATAGTGTACTTATATAAGGCTTCAGTGACACTTATATCTGATTTTGAGAGACTCAGATAATACAGAAATTTGTTGAAGGCAACAGCCACATCTCCTATGAAATTCTTTGTTGCTAGCATTTTGGCAATTCCGTTGTATGTTACCAAAACAGAATCGACTATCTGTCACTGGACAAAGTGGTAAAATGTTCATGCAATGCAGGGTATGAATACTGTTAAGGAACCTTAGTATCTTATCTCTGATTCTTATAGATATATGTGGAAGTCTACATCATAAAGACTAGGTTTTTCTGGTAACCTTCTTTTAATCAAGATAAAAGCTTCTCTCGTACACCCTTGTCAGTGTTCTTAAGTTTTTGCTTTACAGTGATCTTTTCAAACCAAAGAAATCTTACATAAAACCATCTTACTTCCGATATGAAGCTCATTAACAGCTTTTTGGTTACATACAAAGGAAATTAGTAACAATAACATAAAAGAATGTGAAGAATCTAAGTCCATTCTTCAACTTAGCATTTAAATAGAAACCTTTGCGTCATTAAATTTTTCTTAACAAACAAAAAGAAAGCATTTCTATTACTACTAAAGATCTATCAAACGGAATCCCCAACATACCCCCCTCCTTGACTACCTAGGTGTCAAGCATCAGTTGGGATTTCCAATGTGCATCCTCAGCTGGTGCTCTCACAGGTCGATTTCTGCTCCCATAGCTACTCCCGTTACCAAATTTCTCTGCTTGCTCACTCTCCATCTCCTCGTCGTTCTCTTTAGACAATTTATCACCCTTTACCTCTTTCATATCACTACCTCTTTTAGCAATTTCTAAAGGATAAAGCTTCTGAATTGGACGATTTAAGGTTTCTCTCTTAGAACTACCAGCCTTTTGAAGGCTAGCACCTCTTACTACTCCATCTTTCCCGTAGATCAACGACGTGACCACACTCATTTTCCAAAGTCCTCTCTTCACATTATCCTCATAGATCAAGACAACGTCTCCCTCTTGGTCTGACGCTTCAGAGTAAAATGTAGCTGGCCCTTTATACCTTCCTTCACTTAACCAATCTGGACCTTGCCACCAGAGCTGATTACCTTTTAACTGACTCGCACTGACTCCACGTGAACCGATATCAGCAGGGTTGTTTCTTCCAGCTACGTGGCCCCAATCTTCCTTGCTAGACCATCCCAGAATTTCATTTACACGGTGTTGTACAAAATTTTTCCACTCTCCCTGATT
>JANTCA010081588.1:0-14506 GCA_024741275.1 Chironex yamaguchii
GTAGGGCCCTGTGAAGTCCATGAGAAATCGTCAGATCTTGCAAACGTGAAATGTTCATGATAGCTGCATATGGAGATAGTAGGGCCCTGTGAAGTCCATGAGAAATCTTCAGATCTGTATATTAGAAATCTAATAGATCATCTTTCATGAGGGAAAGCTATTTCATATTCAATAGACTGCTTTCATTTTTTCTTTGAGTTTTGAGGTTATTCACGGTTTTGTGTCTTTCATAGGTATGATTCGACTTTTTTATGATTGTGGTTTTAACGTCTCTTAGCTTTTCATGAGGAATAAACGGCATTAAATGTAATTAAGCTACTGATACAGACTTGCCGTCTCCAGCAAAGAGCAAAATGAACCACATTCATAACAACAAGGAAAAAGTTGAAAGTCCACTGATTTGTTGCTGACAATGTAGACATTTCGTTGTTGTCTACGTTACCAATTTCAGCATATTTAATGCTATTTCAGATCAAAGAAAGCCTTTAGGTATTTCTTCCAATTCTGCGCACTCGTCACGGATTTGGAGTTCGTTTAGGAAAGACATTCGTGGTTTATGACCTATTTTAAAAAGTAATTGTACGCTTTGTGTCAGTAAAATGAGGGAAACAGATATCTATAATATGTTGCCAATTGATCTGCATGAAGAAATAAAATCCAATACTTGAATGTAATCTGAACGTCTTATTAAGTCCAGAATGCTAATTGCCCATACAGTCTGGTACGCATATTCAATGTTACTTAAACCCACTCTCATATTTAGCTGTAAATTATTGTAATAATACTCCACCTTGGAGTCACTCTCCAAAATAAGACTTGACATTTCCCGTAATAAATTTACAGATTTAGTTATTGAATACCGATGCAAATACTTGCCGACAACACCAAACTAAGATAGGTCGTTCAAAACTCAATTCTAACGAAAACTACCACCTCTCCTTCCTAAACTTCCCAGAAAACTAAAATTGAAAAAACGATCAGTATAACACTCGACTTATCCCTGTTTCTATAAAACCACTATCAACTGTGAAACTGTAGGGTTTGAATTTTAAGAAGACTTAAAAAATGTGTGCTACACATTGAAGACTAACACGGAGAAATATAAGTAACAAAACTCTTTAATAAAATGCTCATTGCCTTCAGGTTTAGCACAACGTCTTCATAATGGTGATAAATGTCAGAAAACGTACTCTCCTGCCTCTCCCAGGTATTAGAAATTCATTTAGTTTGAAACATGAGGAGACTAACATTAAGTGTAATAATGTTCTGTAGTCTTCCTCGTATAACGTTCAATATTCATAGCTTATCATAACAGTTTGCTATACGCTTATAGCACAAAATGGCGTCAGAGGACATCATTTGAGCACATGATTATCTGGCAAAAGTCATTTTTATTATTAACTAATAAGACTATAACCAGTCGTACCGAGATAATCTGCTTAAAAATATTTACAGGATCGACTGTTCATGTTGTATTCCTTGAACGCAGATGCCATAAGGTCGAATTTATTATGCATTGTTTGTTTCTTTTGCTGTTTATGTACACATATAAAATGCCAATAGGTTGTTTGTTAAATTCAGACCAACATGTTCGCTATTTTTTGTAGCACATAAGAATCTGATACGCTTTACAATTTCAAGGTTTTGTTTCAGTATGAGAATCATGAAACAGAATTAATCTAGAGATATCGCATTGATTGCCAATTTTCAGATATTTCTGACCATAATTTGCCTGAAATATAAAGTTCCCTTTTAAATGTTTTCAAAATCTCATCCCTGTCTGTTCTTAAAGTTAGAGACTTATTCGTGCACTCACGCATGACCTAGAAAAGTCATTTGGTTGCAATTTGCGTGACATTATTGCTATTTATTTCAAATCATGCAAAAGCACTGTGGGTGTGAACATATTGGACAGGGCAAAGACTATGTATTTTGAAAAGCTATAGTTCAAAATCGTGACATGATCGCCTACAAATGCAATTAGATTTGAAGGCCAATCTGCTTCGCTGCTGATTGGCTTAAAGTATCTAGCTGGACACCTTGAATTTGACGTCAAACTCTACGTTGCACCAATTTTTTATAAGCTACGTCTGAAAGTTCTTCGATTATTAAAGGTTTTAAAATATTCCACTCTTAAAGCTAAGAGGGGAAGAGAGTACATCCTTTCCACCATGCCACCATGCTTCTTTTAGGGGAGCATTATGTATATGTTATCAATCTATATATGCTTATAAATGAAAAGACAGAAACTATAAGGACCAGGAATGTTTACAAATGTTTCGGATGTAATGCTGTAACATGTATGAAGTAGTATGAAATTATATAAAGCATAGAAGTACATTCTGGGCGGAAACTGCTAACATTCCTAGAAAGTCTCATGTGGTTTTATGACACTAACTTTTGGTGTATTACAATAGGATTCGATACATCCAGCAAATGTAGACCGTCGTGTCCTTTCCTCTCTTTTTGCTATCATTCCAGCGAGAAAATATTAAACTCCAAACTCTTAATCTTTCTGTCATTAGCAAGGTCATTCCTCTTGTCTGAAAAGTTCTGTCTCTACTCTTGTGTTATTACAATTAATGTGCTGCTCCGTGCAAATTGGTATCTTGTGGAGGAGGACGACTTCTTTTCATCTAGAGTCGAGCCACAAAATATTCTAGTAAAATAATAGCTACAGACAATTAAAGACATTCTTATTTATAAAACTGAATAAACTCGGACATACGGATTATGATTTGAAAAGCTGCAATCGCTGGTTAACTAGGATTTTATTTCGAATGAAATTAGAGTGTGGGTTTGCATTGGCAAATGTGATGATATTCGCTTAGATTTAGAACGAGTTTTTTATTCTTCTTGACCTTATTGTTGTACTAGCTTTAAGCCTTAGAAAGCCTTCCTTCCTTTGATGAGAAAACTACACCTTTTAAACAAATTTGACGTATCTATATACGACAACGTTTTTTAAAGCAGACATGTTATTTCTCAAAAGGATTCCTCAACATGACGAATGAGTATCTTTACATCGGTTGACAGTAAGATGGGATCAATAAGTTGTAATTGAAATACACTATCCATTGAAAAAAGATTTATCTTGATTCTTGTATGTGTTGAATTGTATAGCTTGCTTTTCAGCAATGCTGAGTAGAAGGAATCTCTTATTGGAGTTAAACGTAGGGCTTTAATCTTTATTTGTAGACAAGTGTAATTTGGCAAGGGAATGCTAATTCATTCTACTGTTATAGGAAAATACTTAAACTGGATACAATGTATGAAATCCAAGATTACAATTGCTGTAATCCAAAACGATAAGAAATTGCTGTAACATGTAACAAAACACGTTTATTATTGGTACAATGATCAAAAGTTTTCATCAATGTTTAAAATACCTCATTGACTCGATCACTTTAGAACTAAAATAGCACTGTATTGGGATCCAGACGATTGCTCGTTCTGTATTATTGTCATTCTCAATCAAGACAAGGTTTTCAATTTTTTCCGTTTGATTTATGTACCTAAGCTAAGCCATGTTAGCTGTTTAAAAAAGGTCTTGTTTTCAGAAATGCAATTTTGATTATTTACTTCATGTACATTTTCTCATGATACAAAACTGGTATCGACACAGTAAAGTTAAAACGTTTAAATGGCAACAGAAAATCGACGAGGAGCGAACTAAAAGGATGAATTATGAAAACACTTTTCAGCAGGCTTCGAAATGTTCATGTTCAAAGAACTGTAAAAAAGAAGAACTTTCCCATAAGAAAACCTATCCAAATAACCAGTTTGAATGGACAGTGGTTGAATCAGTAGCCAAGAACAAGTTGATTTATTGGGTTAAAATGTGAGTTAGTACAAAAATCATGGCTTTCAGAAAAACATCGTGTGTATTGCCCAGGTCAAAATTAAAAGGTCTTAAAAGTGCCCATGACTAAAATATTTTGTCAGGAATACAATGGATGAACAGGAAAGTTATCTTTCAACGGGTTCACTACAACCCTAGTGTTCGTGAAACGTGTATTTGTATCAGGAATATCACTTAAATTCCTAGAAGTACTATGAAAAACAAATTTCGAGAGATCCAGCAATACCATCTGTATAGAAATACCATAACCAAATCATTTACATCATGCAACATAACTCGCATATAATCATTCATGGATGTGTAATTGCAATTGTCCTTTGATGCGATTTCCATTGCCACCCTGAACACTTCAAGAAAGTATATTCACGTTTGAAATATTTATAGCAGAAAAGCAAAATTCAATAGCTATCCTTCACTTAAATCCTACCCTTGGTGCTTATTAGTAGGTCAAATAGTAAATACATGGTCCTTGAATTGGCGACGGAAGTCGAAATGACATCGTCTTTACTTAGCTGTTACCATATTCATAGTAAAAGTTGACGTCACGCCTGTCGTTTGCTCAAGTTAGTAACTCACAAATGCTCCAGCAGGACTGGTATTCATTTTGCTGACCACAGATAGGGATGTAACTTGAAGGAGTACGAGGTATTTCACCCCCAACTACGACAAAAGTCTCTTTTTGCGGGGAAAAATCTATATTTATTATCTTGCTAACGGATGTTGCGTATTTCTTAAAAACAAAATTAAATTGTGACACAGCAAGTAGATTTCTTATTTCTTTTAGTACTGTTAGTTGTTGTTTTGTTCATTTATCAACATTAAAAATGGATCATGGTCCATTCCGGCTTATTTGTAAAGAACTAGTGCCTTTTACCTTTTTCGTGGCTTGCCGGGCAAATTTTCCAGTCACCACCAACCCATCAACCAAGAACATGAAGTGACCCTCCTGACCTCAAAAGAATAGAAGTCTGAGTGAACCCCCACACCTGTAAGAGGAACTGAACCTCGATCTGTCTTTCGGCTTGAAAGCGAGGCTAGTACCACTATACCATTGTGCTTTTAATTGGAGAAGCAAAATATCAGAAAACTTTTCATATTGTTTGCTTATGATAAAATGTACTACTCACAGCGACAAAGCAACGTAATATGCATGCTGAGAACTTCACCGCTTTCTAATCCATACTTCAAAATTACCTTTGCTAATTTTGGTTTATTTGTAAAAATCTGCTTCGAGAGAAAAAATATAATTCTTAATGCACGATATTTGATACTTGTTCATTAAAAGATAGATATTACACATAATTCCGCATTTGCACTTCAAAGTTGTAAGGAAAGGATTCTTGCCAAAGTCGAAGACTAAATTGAAAAATGTAAAAAAGAGATATCCATGGAAAGTATGACAATAATAGGAATGGGGCGGGCAAACACAGGTATCCAGACAACCACAGAGACTTTACTAGATTCGGCATGGTAGACATTTTAAAAGGGCACCCAGGGACATGTAGCTTTGAATATTTTGGTGAAAATACGCGATCACTGCATGTGAATGTTGTAACAGTACGAATTTCGGTCTTCATTACGAATATTTCACGGAATTTCGAAACATAAAGAAAATACATCATTATCGACAAGGATACAAACCAAATGTGTTAAGATGAAATCCTTATGTGGTTTACTATCAGAAATAAGGGCTGTGAAACGTCACGGATTTCAAGAGCGTATGTTAAGGTGTGGCTATGTAATAAGTTTCACGTATTATCTGTCTGATTTCATCAAAAGCAATAACATTTCTACTTGGTCGGATAACATTATCGCAGAGTCTGCTGTAGGAAATCTTGTTCTACAAAACTAATGACTAATCATCTGCAATTAACCTTTTTGAATTCCGCTTTCACTCCGATTTGAGCGCTATAACTCTAATCATCTTTCGGCTAGTAGTCACTCTCGAAAATGAAAATGAATAAATGAACATAACTTTCAGCTTAAACGCAGTCGGCATTTTAAATCCATTGTCTCTGGTAAAAAGAGTTATCTTTTAAGACTACTTTTAATGTGCTGTTCAACTGGCCCTTATTTTGTTGTTCATCACTTGAAACAATTGCCGAAGTGTACGTGTCTAAGTTGTAAACAGTTATATCTTACACAGTTGACTACACTGAGCTTAGACGTCTATAGGCACAAACTACTGTATCAGAGACAATGCGTTTACTCCGAATCAAGAATAAGCCTCCCTCCAATGTTTTTGTGTTTCTTCGTTGTGGAGCTGTGCACGAACAGTTGATTGGATTAAGCTGATACATTTTCATAGACGCCTCTGCCAATACTAGGGATTAATGATACAGAAGTTGATGACAGACCACAATTAAGATCCATAATAAAGCGATTACAGTGGTGATTAAGTATATAATTCCATACATCTCTGCTCTTGCAGCGTTCACTGTTATGCACACTATGCTATTATATTTTGTTTTAATAGAAGGCAGACTTCAAAACTTGTCCATTCCTAAACTAAGTTCTCGTCAAAGACAAAAACATAGCGGTTGTCTATGGCAAACTGATGTAGTATTCATACATGAGAAAAACAAAGTAAAGCCAAATCTTTATAGCATTTGTCAAATCGAACAACTAGACTACAGTTCGGGGATTGATTGTTCATTTCTCAATGCGTTTCAGACTCGACAGATCATGAAGCCTGAGAAAAACAGTCATCTGCGTTTTCGTTGATACCATGCGTTAGTTGCAACGTTGTAGGACAGAATTGTTAATCTAGCAACATTAAATACGCTTCTGTGAACTTTTCATTACCTTTCCCAACAGCTGCTAATTTTAACATTCCGTGCTCAATTTTTGATTAAAGAGGTCTTTAAAATGGCCATAGATCTCACCATTACAAACTCCACATGCTTACCGTTTTATTGTACCTCGTTTTACAATATAGATATGGATTCATCGCTTGAAACGTAAACAGGGGAAGCTTTTTAGCATTATTTATCAACATTAAACACAATTAACACAATTTTAGATTTCCTGACGAATTTATAGAAAGCCTGGCAAGATTTGACGACAAAATGATTTCTTTCAATTCAGGGTAAGGGCGGGATAAATGTATATCACCGTTTGGGTTGATTGAAATTAGGTTCTCGTCTTGAAATCGAGATGCAAAACCGAATACGACAGTTCAACTTATACTTTACAATAAACATTGCAATGAAATCTTTATTTGTCTCACAAAGTAAGGTGATTTTCTCTGAATTGCAAAGCAGTTTGTATTACAAGGTTTTGTAATACAAGGTCTGTTCGATACGGAAAAGCGGCAAAAGTCATGAAAATTGTAAAAAGTGACCTCTTACACTTCATCACGTTGACTATGACAGACGCTGACTAGATGATTTAAGTGCTTATATAGCAAGCAGAAGGTCATTTGGAGATTGTGCGGAGATTGTAAGTTCAAACACAGAGAAAAGTTGCCAGAAAGGGAATCCTTTAAACAAGTTCCTATGCTACAGAAAATTCTGCCAGCAATTGAGTCCTGTTGGGGATACTGACATAAAATCTGAAGGTTACGTTTTATCCTCAACTGAAGAAAACATAAAGTTAAGGTTATGTTACCATCATTGTTACCATCATTGTTACCATCATGATCATTATGGTTTCTATCCCTCACCTGCAATTAGATCAAACAACCTCATTCACAATTTCACAAACCCTGAAGCTAAAGCCTTTTATAGTTAGTTGGAATAGGTAGGCCTACTTCTGACTGATTCCTATTACTATTTAGTATTGTCTATTATTACATGAGATGAAATTTTGTAAATAGTTTGAAATTTCCTGATTTCAAGCTTCATACTATTTTTCAAGATGGAAGGAAAGAACAGACATATGGCAACCCTGTAGCAAGAAACATGGAAACTAGCCAATCATAAACAAGCAAGATTAATGTAGACATTTTGGCGCATTCTGAGTTTTCTAGTAAATGTTGGCCTGTGAAGAATCGCATGTTTTGGCAGAATCGCATGTTTTGGCAGAATCGCATGTTTTGGCAGAATCGCATGTTTTGGCAGTCATTTCAGCTTTGCAGGTGCAAATTTTCAAGGTGATTCTCAAGTTTTGCAGCAGAAAAAAGGTTGTTCAAATTCTAGCTGGATAGACTGATATTTTCACTCTGAGGATTGCAAGTTCAAGCCCGTTAAGTTCCCGCTTATTGCAGCCATTGTGGCAATGCCCCACTCTTGAAAATTACATCAAGGCACTTGAGTTTGTTGAGACACTAAATATATATGACACTGACGAAGGCTTAAGCAGAAACACAGTAAAAAATGAATGAATTTCCCCTTGCCCACCACTGAGTTTCGTCTTGTCATCTCAACACGTAGGACGGTCTTCACCAAATCCTTGTGCCTTGATGGTACGGAGGTTTGAGTGTTGGGTTTTGAGTCTGAATGTTACTAGTTCGAGCCCGATCGGCTCCCACTGCAGATATTGTGGTAATGCTTCACTCTTGACAAATATATCAAAGCACTTTGTCTGTTGAGATTATATCTATCTATCTATCTATCTATCTCTATCTCTCTCTCTATCTATCTATCTATATATCGTCATCAGATCAATGTCATATCTCGAAAATATAAAAAATTATTTTCATAATTATCATATCTAGCAGAACGTAATTTCAGTGCTAACTCTCCACTAAGATTATGAGACGGAATTCGCACCCTTTATTTTTCATATTTTTTACTCCACTCGCACTATTAAATTTCTTCAGATTTAACATATTTGAGACCCGAATCTTTAATACGACCTTTAACGCATGGCAAACAGCTCGCTTGGTTACTACAAAAATATTTGGAAAATTAAGGCACTTGAACGTTTTTACCACGCTTGACCCACGATTGGATGTTTGCCAAGTACAATGCATCTCATCCATCTTCTCAGCCATTTTCCATCTCTAATGCAGTGGTGTTGTCCAGTCACTAATTCTGTTTCTTTAACATGTTTACCACGACATGTTTTGGCACAGAAGGTGATAAATATAAAAACAATACTTTTGGCCAGGGAATTTTGCTAATACTAGACAATTTTTATCAAAAGGCTTTATGTTCACCAAGTTTATCCTACTGTTTCGCATTCGATTCTTTTGATTTTAAGGACATCATTAACGGGTTTGCAAAACGACAGCCAGTAAAGTAATTTTAAAGTCTTATTTTAGCTATATGTTGTTATTGACTATGATAATGCTTATACAACGTGATTTCAGTAGCAGCAAAATTTTAAGCCTGATTTCGTCTACTTCATTAAATTTTGAAACCCACAATGACTCGTGTTGGTTGTAAATCCAGTGACCAAGCTGGTTTTCGACGGGCCTGCGGGTAAACGTTTAAATTACTGATCAATGCGTGGACCTTACTAATTTTTTTTCTCCTACAAACATTTGTCTTTTCTACTTTGTATAATGGGTGTAAACTGGTTCCAGAAATAACTTTCTAATTCATTCCACTACAATTGAAAATGCCATCAAAGAAATTTTCCTTGGGATACGATTTGAGTAGACAGTTGCCTAAAAAGAAATAATGTGGTTTTTTTCATTTTTTTGGTGTTGTATTTTGTGTTCAATTTGAATGGAAACGTCACTTCTTGTCTTGTCTAACAGTTAAATAAAATGTGATTATTACGAATTATCAAGTAGTTGAATATAATGTAAACATGAAATAATTTTGTGTCCAGATGAGTTACCAGTAACAAGTTGGATAATCAAATCCCGTCAACAACTTATAATTAATTGACTTTTTTATTGCTATGCGTAATAGAGTTACTTATTGGGCCTTGGCCCGGCGTAAAATGTGAAGAAAAACAAGTTTTAATTCCACAGTTGTGTAATATCTTCTCTCTTTAGTCTCTTTGCAATGTTAGTTGGTCCTGACACGTGAATTCGCTTTTCCCTGAAGCTGTGAATGAGGTGAATAACAAATCCAGTCCAATTTGTGATACATAAACTAAAAAAGCAACTTACAGTTAGCAAAGAAACCAGATCGATATCTTAGCAAAAGTCAGTGTTACAGATGATTCACTGTTCCATATATTTAAAGTTAAAAATCCTTGTAACTAAATAAGTACACACCGGAAACATGTCAATATAGCAATATATACTATGTACAGGTGAGTCTGTTCTACAATTTCCGATTTTCAAGCTATTTGTTAGCTAATCCAGTAAAAGACGAGGAATACTGACAGAAATGGTTATTTTGACTTTTATTTATTATTCTTCATATTCCGTACGTATCAAATTAAATTAAACACATAATTGCTTTCACAGTTTAAGATGACAGTAAAGTCATTTTCAATGACTCGCTAAGTTTCGACCCAAAGGAATGCTCAAATTTAGAATCATAAAGATGTTACCATTTTGCACTGTTAAGCTGTGATTATGATATTAGGATAAGATGTACAAAGGGACAGGGAAAAATCATGTTTACTAATTCTAGTTTACCTCTCAAAACGTTAAGAAGAGCTTCCAAATCTGAGAAAATTAATATAGTTAGGTTCAATACTCTTATTCACTCTTAAGGATCAAGATCTCGTTAAGTATCTGAGATCATAATCCAACCGGATTGCAAGTAATAAACATTCAATCTTATCTGGGTGACCTTGGAATTCAAACTCAAAAAGCCACAAAAAGATTCTGTTTACTTAGTGATAAACTTTATTGGTCTATCGTGTTTATCGGCAGTGACGTAATACAGTAAAACTGGCCACAGTGATCTTCAAACAGGTCAGAAGTCAATAAACACTGTGCAATTAACCAACAATATATCTACTGTATTCTTTCCCTTGTGTCACGATTTTGTTCAGATGTGCTTATTTTGCTTCATTATGGTATTGTCTAAATTTGCCATCTGATATTTAGTAGTCTATTGAAGAGATAACACGAGTTACAACTAGCCTCGTCAAGAACAGACTTAGGTCCTGGAGCAGTCACCAACATTGGCCCTTGTGGGTTTCAAAATGTTATGAGCTAGACAAAATAAAGCTCAAATTTTTACAACTAACGAAATTACGTTACACAAGTATAAATTAATAACAATATGAAGCTAAATTAAGACTTAAAAAGATACAAGGTCATTTTTACGATAGAATTAAATGCCAAACAACTGAGTACTCTTGGGCGAACAAACAAATCCTCAAAAGATTTAAATGAACGTCTAAGGCGCATTTTGATTACATTGTCTAGCATTAGCATAACTTTCCTAGGCTCGGGCCCCGGGAATTTAACCCGGCTGCTCCCCTGGCTTTGATACCGGTAACATTTGTGCACCTTTGAGCCAGAAATAGCCGAATGTGCTAACAGATTATCTGTTGATAAAGATCAAAATACTGGAAGACATTTAAAAACTCATCCTTAGACAAGAGATTGAGAAGGGGAAAAGGAGAAAAATATTAGCACGCGCAGTACGAATATACTGCATGGTGGAAACCATTTCGAACACGATCAAATGTACACTAAAAGATGAAAGTCAGTTAGAAATATTTTTGTTAGAAGACTTGGCAAAAAAGATAAAAGAGCAAAAAATGCTAATACAATCTAGAAATAATACAAAACTAGAAGCATTCCAAGAGCCCAAACCTCTGCCAAGGCAGTATTAATATTCAATTAACAAGGGCCTTATCTTCTTATTATGGTAACCAGGTTATATCTCACTAGCACTAGGAAGGCTTCATTGCTGAAAAAGAGATCCAGAATCCAGGATTTCATTCTGATCATTGCCAAAATTTAATAGGATGTCACTTGAATCAAAACTGATCGTCTGCCTATTTTCATGAGGATCCGTCCACTACGTTTTACATAATTCTGCTGACACGCACACGCACAAAAAACAAATGGTGATCCGGATCACAACCAAAAAGATAATCGTCTTTAAGTTAGCCCAGTTCTAAGCTATCCTAAAAATTTCGTCAAAATCATTCCATAACTATTTGAGTGATTTTGCTAACAAACAAACCAATAAACCAACCAATAAATAAATAGACCCCAATGAATACAGAACTTCCTTAGCGGAGGTAATTGTAAACAAAGATTTGCAAACAATATTATCTGTTAAATATACAAAAACGACTGAAAAGGCTTTCATAGGTTTATGTATGAAATCAGAACTGCATTCAGGAATACACAGAGCAATAAGCTGCGTAGAATTTAGAATTTTGTGCATACCCGTTTTTATTGCGACGGAAAACCACATTGGTAAAAGAAAGGATCAACCTTACAAGAAGATAAGATGGCTTTTTGTCTCTTAGTCTTTTTGCGAGCTTACAGTACAAAGAGCTTGCCATCGTAAAAAGGTACACGCACTAGCATAATTCTTTTATTGTTCAATAATTGTATATTATCATGTCATTGCATTTATGCTATATAAACGGAACATTAATTAACCTACTAAGTGCCACAGATATGGTGAAAACTAATGTTTGATTCTCTTTTTGCAATTTTACGGTAAAAAGGGCATTAAGAAATCCTTAACCTTGTCTATAATGGAATGTTAAAACCTTTTCATTGTCAAATGCGATGAAATCGACATGTACTACCATCAGTATGCACATGGTATCAGGTTGTATACATTTAATTTCACAGAATAATCTCAAGAGTAAGATAACTCGCAGATCAAAGAAGTGAGCCAACCTTCACCGCTATCAATTTGGCAATGTAAGTCCTTTAAAAAAGTCCTTTAAAAGTCAATCTAAAGAGGCAAAGACAGAGAGACTCTAGGATAACTCAGAACCATCCACTGAGATATGTGATAACATGTATGGTGCTTAGTGGTTCAAGGAATGAGGTTTGGTTTCCAGTGAGTTAAATATTAAAAGCCATTTCCTATTGCATACAACAACTGATTGAGGGTCATATTGAAGTTTAGTAACCATCTCAACCTATAAAACGAGCCGTCAGTCTTGAATAAGTAAGACTAAAGATTAGAGTCATCACTGTGTCATTGTTATATGACAAATGATATGATCAGGTAAAGATGGAACAGGGTAGTGTCTAGGAATGATTTTCGGAGTCTTCTAGCATTGGCGAAATAACGAGACGAGGATTACCCATCTAGAAAACAAATTATCTTACAATCATGTAAAAAAGAGGAGTTTTAGCATGCCAACATATATGCCATAGGAATAGAGATTCTCCAGACGTCTTGCATGCTGAACATTGCCATTTCCATAGCTTTACCAGATACATTCAAAGCATGATAATTGCCCTCAGAGATGACAGTGAGAAAACAAGCTGCAAACCTGCCAGTATGATAGCCATCTTGTGAATCAGAAAACACTTTACTAGGATTTCTTGCTTTATCGGTGAGCCTCTAGTGGAGGGCTCTAACGTAACTGACATTAGGCTGATTGGTCTATAATTGAGATTATAAAACTGTTCAGTAAAGCTCTTAAACACAAAAATCACGGTTGGGAATTTTAAAGAACAAGGAATAAAAGATTGGAAGATGAGTCCTTTAAAGAGCTCAGATAAGACAGGAAACGAATTAGAAAAACAATTCTGAAGACCAATACCCGAAATACGATAATATCCAGATGTTAAAGTTGCATAATAGTTGCCCTCTGTTTGTCTGTCGTCTCTCATTCAAGATGTTTCGGTTGCGTTGATTGCGACGGTGAAGAGCATACAGGTGCACCTCCTGCCGTTGAAAGTGAGGAACACGGCGCGAATTTTCCATTTTGATGAAATTTCAACATCTTTAATTTGATCCTTTACCAGGCCCGGAAAGTAGAAATTGTTTATAAATCAATTAATGGTCAGTAGACTAGCTGGGGATTCGGTGTTATGAGGAGAATTAAGAATTAAGAAGGATTTGCTGATTCCAATGCAAAGAACTGCCAATGGCGATCTTACTGTAGTAAAAAGAGACCTTGCGTTCTGGAACAGCATTGCATCGTTCTTACAAGAAATAAAGTGTGACGATCTGGAATCTTAAGGGCGTATTTAGAAGAATTTATTTTGGCTTATAGATAATTCAATGCAGCGAATTATTACAATGTAATGCATTATCTTTATTTTTATCGTCCCATAAAAACAGCCTCTTGATCGATAGACACACCTTTCATTTTAAAATAGAAAAAGAAACATTAAGTCAAGTCCCTTGTTGCATCAATTGTTGGGGCAAAAAATGTATAAGGATCATAGCATTAATAGTAATGAAAGCAACGATTATGATTACCCTGATAAAGAAAGTGCGATTTTAACTTCCCTTTACCGCTTTATCTTGAGTTCCTCTCGTCATCTCCTACGGTTATCGTTCAAAAGAACCTGACATTTCAGAGATGTTGCCAAGGACGTTGAGTCATGTCTGGTTATGTATTTTAAATTCCCGCTCACAATGTTAAATCTTATTAGAGCAGCACTTCTCATTACAACCAATTTACTGTTTCTTAGAAGTTCTTTTCTACTGTTAGTTCCTGACAAGCTTTTTATTTTGATTCATAATGCTGAAAACGTTATGCCTGATATAAGGTGATCACGTCTTGTCTTGCCAGACGCCAGTATCAACATGACAAAGAAAAACTGCAGATAATAGTAGTATAGAGTGCGTATTTCGAGCCCCGTTTTGGGAGCAACTTTGGGAGCAACTTTGGGAGCAACTTTGGGAG
>JANTCA010081631.1:0-14500 GCA_024741275.1 Chironex yamaguchii
TTCCGAATTTAACTTAGATTTTGAACAGATACAAAGTGCTCTATGGGCAAGTGTTCTGATGAGGTTGATTTTCCTCTCTTTTGGACAAAAAGAATCCCAGCGAATGTACTGACCAGTAAAAGTAGCTTTTCGGTAAACTGTTTTCAGCAAATTAGTGTCCGTTTTTTCCACAAAAACATAAAGAAAAAGTAATAAATCTTATTCCTTTTCAACCCTAAATTTGAGAGCTGGATGTAACAAGTTAAGTTTTTGGAAAAACCTGTTGCATTCAAAGTCTGTTTTAAAGATGGCAAAAGTGTCATCAACATAACAAAAATAAACAGACAACTCATGGTGGTTTTCTTTTAGAATGCGCTCCTCGTGAAAGCCGAAAAAATATTTGCCAATGCTGGACCCAAGCAGTTACCCACCACCATATCAGATTAAGAATGCGCCAAAATTAATAAGGACGAGAATTTTCGGATAATTGGCACAGCTGGATCGTCCTTTCATCTTAGTGTATTGGAGTCTGTCTACATTAAAACAACGAAACCAGTGCTCTGTAGGCAGAAAGACTGTTTTTTTACTCTTCCAATGTTTTGCTTCTTCATTTTCTTTCATTGTTTCCTTTCTTGTTTATGGTTGGCTAGTTTTGATACATGTTTTGTATAAATAGGTTGCCATATACATATACTGTCCTTTCTGAAGTTTTATACTCTGAAGAGTGACAGACGAAAAAAGCTTTTAAGTATGTTTTTAGTGCAATGTCGCAAATTTTCAAGTCGATTTTCAATAATACAAAAATGTTAGACATATATTTATTTGTAAATGTATTGAAAATTTTGTAAATCTATTGGAGCCACAATGGTATAGTGGATAAGAAGACGATTTTGAAAGCCAGAGGTTGCGAGTTCAAAAACCGCATCACTACTATACAAAATACCATTGGTGAGAGAAGGTAAGAGGAGCCCTTTCTCATAAAGAGCTCAATTGCTTGTAAATTCCCTAACCATGGCATGGAAATCAGCTACGCTAAGTAACGTGTACACTACCCCCCAAAAATGTATTGACAATTCTTACATGTACTATGCATTTTGATGTACCTTGCATAGCATCATGAGCTAATGCTGTGCAACACAATTAAACTTCGTACATATTTATAATTACTTGAAGGACGATCACTGCTCTGATGACTTGCACTGAATGGAATCAGCACTCAATGGAATCAGCCAGGAGACAAAATCTACCCAAAATGCCTTCGCGATGAACATAAGGAGCACCTACTGCATTAGAACAAATTCAACCATGACCACTTCTAGCTGAAAATGTTGCTAAGTACAAAAATAAATCTATAAACTGAACTTTCTTGTAAGAAAAGGGCTAAAACTTTTTCTTAATTGGATCAGAGTAACAGATGACTAAATCTTATCTTATCTAAAACATAAATGTACCTCTGATTTGATGAAGACAATATTGCCAAGGGAACAAAATGTATGCAAATAAACTAAGGAATATGAAATATCCTTGAAAATTCGTGATTTTGCGCCAAAAACATACTTGAAAATGTTTTTTGTGTGAGACTCTTCAAAGTATGAATTGGCAAAAAGGATAGTATATATGGCAAGTATGTTTTTAGCTCAATGTAGTTAATTTCTAAAGTGATTTTCAAGCTTTGTATACAGAAACACTGCTTAAAAAGACGATTCTACCCATGAATATTGCAAGAAGCTTAAGTCACTCTCTTACTGGAGACATATAAGCAAACAAGTTAGGCTCAACATTCTTCATACCTACATAGAAAGAGTTTTTTATGTGCAAATAAAAGTGATGAATACTCTGGAGAACACAATTTTGAGACTTAATAATTTGCTCTTCCTGGTATCATCCTTGTAAGTGTAGTATAGTAGTTCGTAGTGTTGTGGTAATACATCTCTGTAAGTTTTTATATTTAATATAAAAAATAATTCCATTTATTCTTTTCACAGAAAAATGCTTCGGAAAGTAAAAAGGGACAGAATACCCAACAATTATTACAAGAGAGCAGTTGTACAACAGACCAACCCAAAAACCACAGAGCTTCAAGATCATGCAAAGACATTGGTCATGTTTTGGACACTTAAAGTCACACTTTCTAGAATGGCACTGAAAAATTTATGTAAACCTGCAACAGGACCAAAAGGAATGCCAAATCAATAACTAGAGTAACTGAATTCTCTTCTGTTTGAGTACTACTGGTTCTATCCTTGAACTAGCAATTGGAGTTAAAGGATCGTCATTTGACCCTTTATTTTACACTAAGTTTATAGAATATAGCTTTGGTAAGAATGTTCCGAGGAGTGAAGAATGGACCACTGACTATCAGAAAGTCAACACTGATGCCTTAAGAGTCTCACCAACACCAGTATCAAGCCTTGAACAGGATAACCTTGTGCCTTTAGGTTACGTTTCATAAATTACGGCCAGCTACGTTTGATACTGAAACCTTTTTGAAGGGTGACTTAACTGAAGATATTGTGTCCCTTCTATGTAAAGTTGGGTTGTTCCCAATCGTCTGAAATTCAGGTTAGTCCTCAAATTAAGAAGGATCCCTTAGTTAATGTGATCCCTTGGCAGAAGACGATACCGAATTTGTTGACGGTGCTGTATGGTGCTAATGATGATGCTAATGAAGGATTTCATAAATATCTACAAGGGTGTAACAGTGCTGAATTGTTTCACTATTTTGTGCTCCATCCCCCATCATGTCCAAAGAAGCCATTAGGAAACTAAAGCTAAACAACGTTTATACCCTTTCGTTTTTAATTAAACCAATTTAAGTATTTTATCAAAAGTAGAGATCAATTTTTATTGAAGTCAAAATTTGATTTTCCATAATTTCAGATAGACTTTTATTGGCTGGTTTTTATTTCAAAACCACTCTTGTTACCATTGCCTTCCACAAAGATAACAACCGTTTGTCATTCAAATTCATATATCAGAAATGTAGTACAATGCACTAAATTTTTGCATTGCCTCTTATATTACTTAAAGATACCATAAGATTAGCTAAACTTTCCTAATCAATGTTAAATACTGTTCTTGGCTGTTGAGGTTTCTCCAACAAGTTGAGCTTGGATAAGTAAAACAGTCCTGCATTCTAAAATTGCAATTCCAGGGAGTAGGCTGTAGGCAACATTTTAAGAAAAAAAGGCTGTAATAAAGGTTACTAAAGCTAAAAAATATATTGTTCTCGATAACCAACATTGTGTTCTTGATAGATTTTCACAGTAGAGATGATTGCTTCAAGGATATCTAATATCGATTTTTGTCCAATTACACAAGTTGCCAAAATACCTAGAATTAACAGGCTGAATTTTCCATAAACCAAAAGGTTGTCAGTTTGCATAATCCCAATTCTGCAGTTCAGATTGCACAGTACCGTGAGCTGATTTTGTTATAGAAGCTCAGTTCTAGCTGCAGAGCTCATTAAACTATATACTTGTATGAAGCCAAATACTGATTGTCACAGAACAGTTATAAATAGCAAGGATGCGGTGAGCATAACAATACATGCAACCATTTCAGACAGGAACCTTGCGCTCCATCTGTTACCAAAAATACACAAACCCCAGGCTGCCTGATTGTCCTTGCTTGCTCCTATCGTAAGGAACAATTAGCCACCTTGCTTACACTTGCCAATAATGACCTTGTTCACCTACGTACCTTAAGGGGACTTGCTAATCATGCTATATCAACATTAACCACCTTTTCTTTTGACTTCAAAAAAACCTTATATTCACTAGTGACATCAAATCACATTTTCGTCAGCTCCAGCCATGACATCACTACCAATCTCTTTTATACTGCTGTTTGTCACAAGACTAGATACTACCACCATAGCCTCAAAACTGAGCAACAACTTATCTTCACTTTGGGGACCCTTTACCCTCATGGACATAATTTATACTTTTATTCAAAAACATCCACACTTGTGTTTTCTCAGTAATTTCATTTTCTCATATGCATTTTCCTTTACCCTATCCCATTCTTTCTGATTCATACTTGTCGATCTATTTGTAAACCTTTCTGATTGCTCTTTTAAGTTCTGATTAGTTTTCTCCATGTTGATTTGGCCAAAGTCCTCTTTATCGTGTGTACATAATCTATGTGCTACCCTTCTCTTATTCAGCCACATGACTAAGGCATTGTATGGTGAAGGTTTTCAGATAGCTCACTCTTTTCTTCAAAAGAGCAGTAAAGTTACAAATGCTATATTACATCTGTTACAGACTATCCCACAACACTACATGCTCATAAACTATTATATTCATAAGCCAATTTTGATGAAATTTGAGATACCAAGAGTGACAAAGTTTAGTTCATTGCCCTCAGTAGAACCTCCAGACCATTTTGATACATGAAAGTAAAACATAAAAGCTACATAATTTGATTGCCATCTACCAAAGTGCTGATCAACCTCAAAAGTCCTTTATTTACTTTCATAGGAAGATTATGGCATGAATGCTAACTATTACACACCTGAAGCTTATCACGCATGTGGTGGCACATAGCGACAACCTCCATTTTAAAGTAATCAGGGCAAGAAAATTTCCTGCTCCTTTATATTTTTTCTGCATTCTCACATTAATCAATACTTTTGGACTGTAAAGATTACTCTGGTTTAAGCAACTAGCTTTGTAGTTACACCTGCAAGTGATCAACTGTAAAAAGCAAAAAAAGTAACTAAACCATATCAGAGGACGAAAAGGTGGTCAATGTTCTTCTTGGTTAGTCTTCTATTTGCGTATGCACAGAAAAGAAAATAAAGCTATCATGTTCAAAGCAGAGGTTCTCTTATTAAGACCGTAACAAAGCAGACACTGAGATGAAAAGAAGACAAATAACCATGACAATATTATTCAGATACCGCTTCTACTTAGTTTGCTTATTTTTCTAAAATAACAAATGACGCCAGACGACAGCAGACAAAATTTGACAAAATATACCTAGTAACTAAATGAAAAGGTCAAAAATTCAAAGTTGTAACATCAAAAGCACAAAATCATTAGCTATTTCACATTTCACAAAAGATATCACTGTCTAATACATTATAGTACTTCAAGTCAAAATAAAAAGTCATCAACATACCAATGTTAGATGAAAAATTGCCCAACTTTTCAATCCTTTATTCTTTTTATATAACTAATGGTCTTTGTGGCAAGCAAAGATTATAATGTGCAGTTTGATCCCAAAAATTAACACCTTTCCATCCACACCATCCTTTATTTAAGATTGGGTTGAGTTCATCAACCCCGGTGTAATGTGGGTCAAGGATAAGAAATCTTGTTTCTCCTGTTGCTTCATCAAAATAGACCCCCAAAATAGTGTGAGCTAAAACCCCACCACCAATCATAACTGGGGTCCCTTGCTTATTGAAATGTTGTACTAGTTCCCTGCCTTTCATTCCAAGGTCAGCTCCAGAGCTAACATGAAGAATCTTTGACTTTACTCCTAAGAAATGTTCTATGCACATACTAACTTCAAAAGATCCAATCCACTGCTTTGAACCAATGAATTTCTTCTCTTTATCGCCCATGGTAACTAACGCCTCCTGAATTTCTTTATGGGAAGGTATTTTACAACTATTGTAACCTTGGTGAATGAACCAAGAGCAAAGTGTCTGCAAGGACCGGTAGGCACATCCCCAGCCATCATCATTAACCTTGTCTTGCATATAATGATAATAGGAGTACTTTCCCTTAACTATTGAAACTATTCCACTGGCAAGACCGGATTTTGACAAATTTTCATGTGGATTTATAAGTCTGTCGTGACTTACTTCTGAAAAATATGCCAAACATGGTTTTAGACAAGGCTTGGTCTCAGATATAAGGTAGGCATTGTGGAGTGTCCTCCTGTAGCCTTCCAGTTGGCTATCATTGATAATACCATTCTTCTCACTCTCAACTGGATACAGGCATGTAATTAAAAACTCGTGGTGCTCATGTTGAAAGTGGTATGGTGCCAATAGTGTTAATCCATATTCTGACGAAAAGTACTGGCACATGTATTTCTGAGCTCTAAGTTGTCTTGTCAGTGCCTGATTTAACAAGGCCACTAACTCATAGCTTGCAACATCTCCCTTGGGGTTTACAATACAGTCCACCTGAAGTGAAGTCAATAAACGTTCTTGACTTATCTTTTCATAACCTAAAGAAGGTACTTCAACTTGACTTTCAGTAGCATATGACTCTCCTACCAGATTCACAAGGGACACATCAGTGATGTCTAAATGCTCCTTACTTACTTCTCTATCTCCCTTATAAGTAACATGGTCGGTTAGCACATTCCGTCCTTCAAATTCTGTATCATCAAGCACTTCAGATCTTTTAAGTAATAGCTTGGAAGCTTCTAAAAAGTAGGCATATCTGTTATTTGAGTTAAAATCCAAAATAATGCGGTCTATCTCTTCTTGAAAACTACTTATTGGGCTGTCGGCTTCTAAAGACATTGGAAAACTACATCTCAATCTGAATAAATTTTTCTGTTTACTTGTATCTACTTCAGACTCCAAAATTTTCATTCTTTCCTCCGAAGCACTGTATAATTCTTCTTTGAAGAAAAAATCAAACTTAAGTTCATCGCCTTTAAGCGACCAAACCAAGTACTCGGTATCGATGACATCCTCGAACTCTGCATGTGACGTAAGTACAAACGTGAGAAAATCAAGTCTGTCGTTCTGTTCCCAATCTGAAAAATGTTTTTGTCCAGCTATAAAAACACCAATTACTTCGACTCCCGTAGGTATACCGGCAATAACCACTTGCGTAAACTCATCCAGTATGCTACTATCCTCATTAACATGGCTTTCCTCCAGCTTTAAAATGGAATCTATATCTAAGGGTAGTTTGACGAGCCCTAATACTTTGACCTGCCTTTCAGAGTTCGTCTCAATCGTCGCACAACGCTGTCCCAAAATATAACCAAAAGAGTCCTTACATTCTCGCAGACTACCTTTAAAGTTATTTATTAACTGATTTGATACAACATAAGTTTCCTCCATGGTTTCTGTTATCGCTTTCAGGAACTACTGTAGCCGCCTGGGCTTGTTTAGAATTAAGAAGAATAACGTTGCCACGTTAGTTGTATGTTGATGCTGTCATTTTGTTCTACACTCGTTTTCAAGATGAGATTAAATGCGCCCTTATTAGAATCACATTTGAAATCGCTCTCCCAACGTGCATCTCAAAAAAGCATTGATTCTGCGACTGGAAAAATCGAGTGTCATATTAAATCGTTCTAATAAATAAGGATTCTTTTGTAATCTCAAGTCACAATGGCTGGCAGAGGTGGAAAGATTCAGAAAGTGATGGTGCAACCAATCGTATCCTTTTTGAGACAGAATCGAGTAGCGTGTTTCACGTAAACAAGTTTCGAGTGAACTCACTTCAAGTCATAGCTGACATAGATAAGTAACGGTTAAGTCAGTTAACATAAGCTAGGTAGTTGTCTGAAATTGTTGCTAGTGGATGCTGTGTAAAGAGCTATGGTGTACTTGGGCGACATGATGCTCCCTTAAAAATTAAATACTGTATTGTTATCTTGTAATAGTAAACAGTAGAGTAGGCTAGGTTTGTAACTTGCTTTGGTACCGGAATAAAGTGCTATTCCTCGTTCTTTGTAAGGTTTAAGCATGGTGATGTGACATAAAGATGTCCCCTGGGACCGTCAGCTGTTGTTATAACATGATTTAGATCATTTGGTTTCTGAAGAAGATTTAAGTCGAAACGTTAAACGTTTGTTTCTTTAATGGAGAAATAGTTAAATTATAATGAACAGTGTTGTTTGAGCTCGTGAAGAATCGACCTTTAGCTGATTTGTCAAGTATATATGTAATGCCACACCTATCCATGTTTAGAAAATTGTGGATGTGGTTGTATAGATTCTTTTTGCAAGGAATTATAGAGTAGAGAGTGCGTGTCGTGGCATGGGAGATGAGGTAAAGTTGATCGAACTGGTTGGGTCACTTCTTAGAATGCAACCACCTCATATTCAAATTTAATCTGTGAACAGGTCAGTTCCTGGGCTGGGATGGAGACAAACGTAGGCAGCTGTCAGGGTGATGCCTCACAATTTAAGTAGAGCAGGTATTAACAGGGAGGCAAGCAGCTGCTGGAGGGAATTGCTCACAATAAAAAGAAGATGACCATTACAGGCTTGCAGGATACAGGTTAAACATGGGCTTTTCTTTTATCTTGAAAGCATAGTACTGGGGTTTGGACTTTTCAGAGAATCAAATTGTTTATGTATGCAGAATTACTTGTTGAAACTGTGATCCCAAGGAAAGTTAGAATGCATAATTAAATTCCACCAAACTTAGCCATGCTTTTTTGCTTTCAAATCTCATTTCCAAACACCATAAAGCATCAGAAGGGTCTCAAACTGAAATGTATTAAAATCACCAGGAATCTTCAGAAACTGAAATATAGAACCAATAGTGTAAGCCATGACAAGGAAGCCATGCATCATGGCAAATTGTCCTTGCCATTTTAAGTAGCAAACTCGTTGGTGTGGATTTATTGATTTGAATTTTTTTTCCTTATGTTTCCTTAATTGGTTTTTACAGAATCTGATTTTCAGATATCTGCAAAATGTAAGTATGACTATTATCATTTCTTTTTAGCCACTCTTACAATAATAACACCCGTATTGAAATGTTTTCTGCATGACCACAGGTTTGTAATGAATACTTGTAACCTAATTTTGCATTGATGTTAATGCCCATTTTGCATTAACTTGGCAGCTACTGTAATGCTCTTCATTATAGTGGAACATATTGGTACTCAGCATGGATTTGCTGTGTATGAACACACAAAATTATATTTGGAATGACACTTTACCTCACTCTGCTTAAGAAATAACTTTACAACGAAACAGGGTGTCCCTTTCTCCTAACTGGGAATGTCACTTTACCGTAAAATCCCAACACAAAGATAGAGTTACCTTGAATTTTTGTGACATTGTGCTAAAAACATACTTTAAAGCTTTTTTCGTCTGACACTCTTTAGAGTGTTGGAAGAAGATTGTTCAAAGATAAAATTGAGAACTCAATTTTTTCATTCCATAATTCAGCGTGCAAGAATACAGATTTGGTTATATGATCAAAGCAACTTTAGGATAGAGGGACATATTATAGTAAGTGTATATATTGACATTGATGCGATTGTGAAAAAGCTGAGTGAGCCATGCAAATTAGTATGTATATTTATGTTAATTTATGTGAATTTCTTTCTGTAGGTGAAGTACATAGAATAATAAAGTTAAAAAAAACAATGAAAAGATGCCAGGAGAATGGTAATATGCAAGAGACATACAAGTTTGTTTCCAACTAAACCAAAAAAGCCAATCAAAGCATTTTATGCATTTATGTAGCGTTATATATTTGTTGATTTTAAAATATGGAAGATTTTAACTTAATCTTGTGAATATTTTAAAGATTTTAAAGAAGGCTACAAAGTTTGCTAAGTGACAAATAAATTAGCCTGTGTGGATCCTCTTGTACGATTGTATTTTTGTGCACACAAGTATCTACATATGCCAGAAAAAATATTGCATGTATGTTATTTAATGGAACTTAATAAAATAGCCATATGAATGAGCTAAGCTGTTGTATACAATATATATATGATGTATATGATATATATTACAAATACGCTCTAGCTGAATAGTGCTCAATTCATCAAAACATATTGAGCTTATTATATCAGGGAAAACACTAGGAGAAAACAAGAGGTATTCTAATATGAAAGTACATTTTGTGGTCTTTAAGTATTTTTCTTGGGTATAATTCATATGTATGTACATAGTTTTAAATTGTATGGTAAAAATTATGTCGTAGGGCTTTGATGAATATATGAACTTAGTGCTTGATGATGCAGAGGAAGTTCATATGAAGAAGAAAACAAGAAAATCCATAGGTATCCTATTTATTCTATATTGATGCTGTATGTATGTATGTATGTATGTATGTATGTATGTATGTATGTATGTATGTATGTATGTATGTATGTATGTATGTATATATGTATGTATGTATGTATATTTGTATTTATGTTTGTTTAATTTGTAGTTGAAATGAGTAGAATTTTTGTGATGTTTGTTTTGCATTATTTACTATACACGTGATCAGTTTTTGATACAGTATTTTACATTCTTGTCATAAAATTTTAGCTTCTTAGCTTCTAGGAAACTTGCAACCTGTACTATGTGAATTATAATTCTAAATGACTAAATGAATGTGTCAGCCACTGTGACAGAACTAGGAACAGACTGCAAATGGAATGTATACAGTATAAAAGATTATAAAGTTGTTTAGCCATGCAGAAAGAATGAAAGAGATTATTTGGTCTAATAAAAAAGTGTTGCTGAAAGTTATGTAACATTCCAAATTGTGCTGTGCGGCATTAAGTTGAGTACTACTATTGTAAATTCCATTTTGTAGTTTCACAAAGAGATATGAAATTATACTAAAACAAAGTGTTATTGTACAAGTTTTACATTTACGTCTTAAACCACAATAGGGAATTTTGTCAACTTTAGCTCTAGTATTGTGAAAGTATTCAATTATTGCTTTACAGATTTTTTAAGAATGATTTTAATCTCTTATTGGAGCATGATCATAGACAAGACATATCATTGAGAAGTTACAAAATCAGTAAAAATTCTTGTTGCCCTGCAGCCAATCGAATTAAAAAAAATTAAGGAAGTTGTCTTACAGCATAGCATGGCACATGGATAAATATTGTCCTTTGTGTGGAGTATCGAATATCTCTTAGGGCAAAAGTAGAGAACAAAGGTGTCTATCATGGTATAACTAGAAATTAATGTGCTTACCATGATTACCAATCTGTTACTGGTCTCTATCTTTCTCTTTACTTTTAGGACGAATTCTGTTGAAAGGGGACAACATAACATTGATTATGAGTGTTGCCACTAGTTAGCACGTGATGTATCAAAGAACTAAAAACAACACTGCTTGATGTTCAGTTGAGCTACTGGACAACGTCGAGGTCATGGGCACAGATAGAAAAACTGTCTAAGTTGTTTCAAGAGCTACAGCTGATTTCCACTGGATGTTTATTTTGATACACATGTTTGTGTTTTTGTTTTGACGTGGTTTAATGGAATCTGCAAGAATTGCATACTTTTGCTATCAATCAGCATTTAATGGCAGAAACATAAACTTAACAAAGTCAATGTATTTTCAATGTGGTTTATGGTGTTGCCATATATAAGGGGTTTTTTCCTCGTGTTTCATGGCCTTACTCCCTATCAAACTTTTCCCTGTCTTTGCTTAGATGTATCCTTTGTAGCATTTGGGACTACTGTATATTACCATGTACAAGTTAATGATTTCTAGACATTTACTTGTCAAACATTTACTTTTAAATTGGACTAGACAAACTTTACAAAATCATGCAAAAATTATGTACATGAGCTGGTTAACAATGTCTTTCTTGTTTAATGGTTGTAATCACCCTTCCAACAAGCATGGAGCCAGTAATATGAACAATTTATCACATGCAAGAATTGTATATTTTGGCACTGTTTTTGCATGAAAAAATTATGGCTGCTGTTAAAGCACACATGGGTATTTCCTCATGATGAAGACTGAATGCCCATGGTGTGATCTTCATCAGATTAATTGAGAAATTCCAAAAATAGGAGGAAAATGACTAAAATTGTTTTCTATACTTTTCATGTTATTAACTGATTGATTTCAGCAAAAGAATAAGTAATGATAAATGAAATTGATGTGTGTATGACTTATAGCTGTTTTTATCAACATGTTAGAGTCAACTCAAAGATACGATTGACATATATATGGCAATATACAGTAAAAAAGGTGTGTAAAATGTTTATCTGTCTAGGGTTAAAAGTATAGTGGTAGTAAAATTAGGTTTTTTTTCGTCTTGATCACTATAAACTTCCCCTTGAGATTTTTGTTTTGGATGGATGCCATAGGAAGGTTGGAAACTTGTGTTACCAATTTCACCTCTAAGTCATATGGAAAAAAGACAGTCTATTGTTAATAGCATGGACACTGAGAAGATCTGTGGAGAATGTGCATAGTTTTACATGTATTAAGCTTTAGAACTCATTGTGATCCATTTTAACATTGATTTGTTTAAGCCCATGGCATTACATGGTCATTGCGGATGACAGTATATCTGGTCCTTTAGACTGGAGGCATGTTAGAGACTAATGTACTACTTGTTTGACATTTTACCTTCCTCTGTTCTTTTGTACGTTAAAAAACTATAGTACTGATACAACTATGTCTTCTTGTCTCACCCTCTTGTGTTTACCTTCTTAAGGCAATCTGTCTCATTAGTGTGTGATTGGATGAACCAAAAATAATGATCATTCCCAGTCCACTTCTACTCTATTGTTGCGTAGAAAATACATTAACATACAACAGTATAAAAAATTGTGGTACTTGTCTAGACTTTTTCTTGTATTTGAAACTATTCAAATCAAACTATTTTATAAGTAAAAACTATCAAATTTTTCTAGCAAGTATGAAATATTTCCAAGATCTGCATCTCAGGGTTTTCTTTACTCTAAAAATCAAAAATCAGAATAAAAGAGAAACAAAATGATTGTATCAAAATATAAATTCTTTCTTAATTTTGTCAGTGACCTATTGCTCAAATAGTCAACATAAGTAACATACGACAGGTAAAAAAGCTTCATGGACATTCAATGGAATATTGCTGGAAACTTTTGTGGCATTTTAAAACAACTGTTTTATGGGGTGTAGTCACCAAGGGGGCAGGGGGAAATTACCCCCTACTTTTTAGCAAAATGACCATTTCAAAGACTCTATTAATAATTTTCAGCTATAAATATTGAAGTTTGCATCCTGGAATTAACTACCACCTGTGTGCCGACTTTTTTGTTGGGTAACTAGTTTTCAAATAACATTTTGCAACAGTGCTTTTGGCTTTAGTGATACTGAATGAAGAGGTAAACAATGAACCTAGCTTTTGGCAGATGTCTTGCCCTGCTCCCTAATTTTCGGCTTATTTTTAGACCAACTACCGCCCTGATTTTGTGAGCAAAAAATATCAAAGTTTTGCACTAAGCTTGAGTAATTCCAAGATCTGGAGAAGTAATAGTAATAGTGAAGTTACTGATGTGCAAAAGTGATGGTATCACATCACGTATCAGTAAGACGTCGCAGGCATTTGGCTGCATGAGAAAATGGATTTTTGATAGAAATGACATCTCCATTGGCTTAAAACTACAAATTCTCAACATATTTGTCCTCTCCATCCTTTTACATGCATCTGAATCCTCACCCAAGGTGAGCTATGATGCCCTTGTAGTATTTCACATGTCCACCCTCCGATGCTAAAATTTATCGTCTCCAGAGGATTCCCAACTCCCGTATTGGGCAGAAATGTAATTATTACACCACTATTGCTCAGATGATCAATGGTGGGCGGGTCACATTGCTCAAATGAGCGAGGCTTGCCTCTCTGATGCCATTTGGAAAAATCCCCAATCTGCAGGGCTGCAACTGTGTCCAAGATGCTGTCAAATGCACTTGGGATGGCCTCTTGGAGAAAGACCTGTCCTTTCTAAAGTCATCTTATGAAGCAGCGAACAGGGCCAGGAACCATACGTCCATAATAATGGACATTGCGGCAATGATCCAGATTGCTATGTTGGGAATCAGAAATGCCAGTTAAGTGCTTGAGCCATAACATTTCCTAGAGGGGTTGGCATGCAAAATGCAGTCAACAGGGAGGCAATACAATGATGCCCATTTGATATCTGGCATGTAGGGGATGCCATTGGCAGCTCTCAGAACATGATGATAATCTGCGTAACTCATCTTTCTTTTGATGATGCCCGTCACCAGTCCTCTTTTGATGTTGAGATGCTCTACTACCTCTGCAAGTCCAGCTATTTTTTAGCATGCCTTTGTAGCACCACATTTTGAAAGCATTCAAATGCTGTTTGATTTGTTTTGAGAATGTCCAGGATTCAGATCCATAGCTGGCTACTGTAAATACCATGGAATTAAGCATTTTCAGCTCAAGATTTTGATTGCCATCTCTTCTAAGAAGCTCTTTGTTTTCCCAGAATTTCGATTTTGCTATCTCAATTCTTCTCTTCATCTCATCAAGGGATCTTCCATCCCATGAAATGCAGCTTCCTAAATATTTTGTATGGACTGACTTTTTCTAATTCTTGTCCCTCCGCCTGTATTTTCAGACCTGATGACTTATGATGATGATAAGTAATCACACTTTGTCATGTCTTCAACTTTCAATCGTAAAACTGGGCTTACTTCCCTTGTTTAACTTCTCTCTTCCATTAAACGAGTTTTTCAGAGGCCGCTTGGGAATTCGTTTAACATTACCTGCAAAATCAATTATTACCACAATTTGATTACACGACTATTGTTTTAAGTTTGTAAGACATGTTTCGGATATACCTTATCCATCATCAGTTACAGATTAACAGCAAT
>JANTCA010081642.1:0-14497 GCA_024741275.1 Chironex yamaguchii
CTCCCATTCCATGACATCTTATCAGATCTTGACCTCCCTTTCGAGTTTGGGCCAAGCTCGTCATTATGATGCAGATCTTGGTTTGGATGCACTTCTTCCCTGTTGCTGTTAACGGGGTTTGCCGCAGGGGACCCAGCTCGCCCCGTATGACGTGATCTATTTCGGTAACTACTCATTCTGACTAACTATGGTTGATACTGCGTGAGTAACCACACTCTTCACAGGTGACTGGCGGACATCAATTTCCACTACTGAGTCGCCCTATGTGTGTCAGACACCCTGCTGCATATGCCATCAGAGCCGTTGGCCTTCCTCGTTGAGCTCATCCACCTCTTCCTCCAGTACAGTCTTCGTGCACTACGGGGGTAGCTTCCCCGCTGCCACATCAACTGAAGTTGATGCTCCTCACTTAGTTTAGCACCACGGTCGAGTGGAGGTCCCAGGGTATGGCCGCTAGCATGTACAACCAACTACTTGGAGCCATAAGTGTGAGTTGGATAGATTGTTGTTGACTTATGATCCCACCCACACCTAAATTGACTTAGGTGTGCGACCCGGTTAGGGTTTATCAAGAAATACTACCACTAACAACTACCCCAAATACTATTGATTAACTTAGAGTAAAAAGCTATCAGCTATCTTTCCAAAAGCAGACCAGCTTTGCAAAATCACGGTTTCTCATATGTTAGGTTTTCAAACAAAAACAGACTATGAAAAAAACGCAGATTTCACCCACATTTCAACTATGAAAAAAAATAAAATAAAAAATAACAAACTCTAAACTAAGATTTTTACTTAAATGGTAATTTAAAGATCCTTCCAAATGGATTTTGGAATGACGTCATATTTTTATCATAATAAAGTGACCTGGGATCAAACGTTTCTCCTCCTAGCTTAAAATCAATTGCAATTTAACTCTTGACTGTAAGCTAGTAATGATCAATATTTTGTAACGAAAAATTGTCTTGGTTCCATGGTGGTCATTTCAATATCGAAATCTTAAAATGTTACCGTATAACGCATGAAGTTTTTATCTTCTTCTTGAATGAAATTTTGAAATAAAGTCGTAATTTTAGAATAATTAGATTGTCTACTATTTCTGCTGCTTTATGCAACGTCAGCATGAAAACATATATTGTTTTAATTATAGTATATGGTAATTGTAGTATAGTAATTCCGTTCCATTGTGAAACCTGAAATCTAAGTTTTATTAGTATTAAGCTTCGATGCGTTTTTGCAAACGACAAAGCCGTGTCAACAGTCATCTGTAATTAACCACTCGTTTCATTCGATTATAAAAGCGTTATTTTTCATCTTTCTGAAGTTCCTTCTACTTATAGATTACCACGTTTCTCTAAACAATTTAGCATTCGATTAATACTCCGCTCTGAAATATAAGTAACCCTTATCGTATGCCATACCAGAATATATGATCAAATTATTTTCATGACACTGTCTTCTCGGGAGATTTTTGCAATGTTTTCCTATGGAGCCAATCAAGCTTCCACAAAAGACGTAAAGAATTTCACTTCACCATTTGCGCATCCAACGCAGCATTTGATGAAGAATTAAGTGCTCGCTTTGCGTGCAGAGTTTGTATTCGATTCCCTGACAAGGTCATAATGCTCCCCTGTTTAGCATTAGACACTTAATTGAACATGAGTGCCAACAGTTAGTTAGCCAGTGCTAGCGCCTAGCGTAGCATATGCTTGCATGAGAGTTAATAATAGCTGGCCACTCGATTCCGAGGATGCCTCTCTATTCACGTGGCTAGCAACCGTGACTCTTAGTCAGTTTTGTCGTAACCAATTTCCCTTAGATGCCTAGGGTTGACCCGTAGCATATGATTTTCAGGCACCTACCAAAGGTGCCAGGAGGCGGATTTGAACCCAGAATCTCCTAATCAGAGCCCAAGTACTCTAACCACTCGGCCATTCACCCAGCTGAGGAGTAACGAAACAGCGATAGGTGGCGCTATAGATATCAGAAGGGCTTAAAATTTAATTGGAATACACATTTACTTATATGCAAGTACCAGGATGTTGTTTGTTTCGTGTGAACGGACAATAAGCAATATATTGACAGAATGCAGACGCTTGGTTAATAAAAGGAATATAAAGTCTGTATCAGTGATTTCCTAACCTTTTTAGGTCCAACATGACTAAGACTGTTGTGTCTTGTGCCAAACTTGCATATCAAAAAACCATGGAATATTTTAGTCTTCAATTTTATGGTGAATGTTTTGGTGGTGGGAAAGAGACCAAATCAACGTATTATTTAAGTGGACCGTCAGCTGATTGTTACCAAGGAACAGGAGGACCGGGGGTCAATTTTGTTTATCATTTCTCTTCTCCGATACGTAAGTATTATTTGTCAGTGTATTTCTTAGTAACAAGGGTGGACTTCTTAATTTGCTTTTACTTTGATTTACAATTTCATATCATGTAAATTGTAGTATAAGTTGAAGTTTTTTGGGCTGATAGCTCCAGTAGCATAGAGGCCTGGGGGCAAGAGGGTATATGTTACCTAGCAAAAGTCTATGGGTCAGCAGACTAATAGGAAAAACAATTTAGTCAACGCAAATGCCCATTATTCGCAGGAAAAGAAATTCATCTTCTATTTTCTCCCCCTCCTCCACACCTCCCTAAATTAAGTTTGCTTTTACTCCCATGGCTGTGCGAGTATAAGATTACTGGGATGTCTCCCAAGGTCTTTCATTTTAAGGTCCGTAGGTTGCTGTTGTTAGTAAAAGGGCCAAGAAGCACCATGCAGGTGGCTTTGACAGCTAAGGAAGGCATTTGATATTGCAGGGTCAGGACTGTTTGTGTAAGGATTTAGTAAAAGATATTTGCCGGAAAGAAGATGAAGTAGTGAAGATTGGACTTTGTAGGGGAACTATGCCATGCAAATTGAAGGAAGGTCTGCGTTGCTTATGATCTCATTGCTAAAGCGGATGTGAATATTCTGAATAGGTAGATGTGACATACGACATAGCTACGGTAGCTCGTCTCGTTCACAACAAGTAGCAGGCTCGATCCAAGTCTGTTGCTTTAAACATAACTTTGCTCCTCTTCCTTACACAAGACCACCCAGTCAAAATCTATATGAAACTATCGCAATGGGCCTTGCAATTGTTGGAAAAAAGTCAATTGAACTAGGCGATTTCCCTGTACACAGTAAAGAGATGGGCGCGAGGGGACTGTTGCACCTATTTTTCAATGTTTCTGTAGAGCATGATAATTTTTAACCAACGAATGAAGTAAGTATAGATGGTTATAACGATATAAACTATATACCTAAGATGTGAATTATCTGTTCTATGCTATATACCATACGCTACATCCTATACTGCTATACTCTATATACCATACGCTACATCATATACAACAACTTGCTATATGCTATTTGCTATGTACTATTTGCTGTATACCATTTGCTATATGCTATTTGCTATGTACTATTTGCCGTATACTATTTGCTATATGCTATTTGCTATGTACTATTTGCTGTATACTATTTGCTATATGCTATTTGCTATGAACTATTTGCTGTATACCATTTGCTGTATGCTATTTGCTATGTACTATTTGCCATATACCATTTGCTATATGCTATTTGCTATGTACTATTTGCTGTATACTATTTGCTATGTGCTATTTGCTATGTACTATTTGCTATATACCATTTGCCATATGCTATTTGCTATGTACTATTTGCTGTATACTATTTGCTGTATACTATTTGCTTTCTGGTTTGTGCTATGTATTATCAACTGTTAAGGTATTTGACACATCTATCCATTTTGTAAGTTATTTGCATTGAGAATAACAATTTTTATGGCAACAGTAGTATAAAAAAGTATCCTTAAATGTCTACCTTTTTGTTTCCGTGCATTAGACACAAGAGAACTGCCGTTCATACAGAGTCTGGGATGTTTTACCGATAACTTAGTCTCACCAAGGCCACTGCCTATATTTCTTGGAAGCTTCAGGGAAAAGATTACGGACTGGTACGCATAAACCTAACTGATGTCATAAGCATTTTCCTCCAGCCATTATATAGTGAATCTATTTGTAGTTCTTGTCAATTCATTTAAAGTCATGAGCGCAAAATATGCATCACAGCATTGTGGTGTATGGTGTACTCCGTAGATTATGCAAAGTATAATCTATTACGATGCGTCAGTTTTATGCAATCAAATTGACAGATGAAGACTGAAGACTTTTGCAGTAAGATACATACATGCATGTCCTGAGACAATAGCAGTAGATCGTCATCAGGAATCAGCAACAACAGCAAGCAATGGAAAACACTAATAAGAAGAAATTAGTGCTAGACACTACAGCCACGCATCAAAGGCTCCTCCTGAGTTATCTCAAGAGATGTTTTTTTCGTTCCCGTTGTACGACTCCTGGAACGAAAGATTGTTTGTGTGACTAATTACGTATTGATCACTTTAAGATACATATACACTAAAATAATTCAAATTCACCTTAGCACTCGTTGTCCAATTTCAACAAACAGGAGAGTAACTAGTAGCAAGGCATACTGTCTGTTAGTTTGTGTGCATGAAGTAGGTTGACTAATATTAGAATTTTTTATATTTTGAAAATTTCAAATATTAGTATCACGATATTGATATTATGATATAAATATATATAATTAATATTATAATAATATTAGCAATACTAATTTATTCTATGTATTCTAATAATGTCCTAATATTTGTCAGTGGAAGCCATGGATGTTCGAAGTTTGTCATGTCATGAGTCGTAAGCTTTTTCTGAATGCGTTTCGAGAGATCCCTCACCCATAGTTGGGCTTTTACGAATGAGGCTTTAGAACTACTTATTACTCAATGTGTTGACTTAAATGGTGACAGTGGTCGAGATGTCTTCAAAGGATGCGCCAAAGCATATGGTTTTTGTTGTGTCTCTTTTTCTAGTCCTGGCAGCCATATTTATGGAAGAGTGTAAGATATGTTGTTCATGTGATTGCTGTGTTGTAGAGATGGTTTCTTTAATTTTCCTGGTTGTAGTGTTGGTCTCCTTGTCTATAATTTGAGTTCGGTATAAAAAGTTCTACAACCTCATTTCTAGTTGCCCGACTATTGGAGAAGGATCTCTCGAAACGTGTCTCAGAAAAAGCTTGCGACTCATGACATTATAAACTTCAATATCCATACTAATTTTCAAATAGAAAATGTAGTGTCTGAGCATCAAAGACAACAAGACAAAACGGTCTTCCTCTGCTCTTTTTAGGTACAATTCTTTAGGTAGTTTCCAGTCTAGTAACATAATGATACTCCATAACCGTCTTATTTTGTTTTATATGCAAGAGACATACGCTATATAGGGTGTGCAGAATGGTGCATGCGAAACCTAGTACACCGGAAGGTGTACACTGTGTAGTGCACGGATGGTGGCGTGCTCACACTCGTATATGGAGATGTTTGACACACAAAGTGACGTACAGAGTGTGTGGTGCACGCAAAATGACGTGGACTTGGTCGTGTATGCATAATTTGATCAGTAGAGTTGCTTACAGACAGTCGTGTGAACAGAATTGTAAATACAGGGTGGCGTATGCAGATTTCGATTTGTGTTCGCAACCATCTTATTGGAGTAATATGCCATGCACAAATTTACAAAACATTAGAGATATGAGAAGGAAGGGTCAATTTTTCATTTAACTACACTCAAAAGACTCCCGACAAATCCATATTGTAATTTCAAATTATATATCCTAGCATACAAAGTATTCGCCTCTAATATAAATATTGATAAACACAGAAAATTGATAGTCAATAGTACAAGGGAAACAAAGAAAAGGTGATGCATTGTGTTTACATAAGGGAATTTCCAGGTCTTCTAATCGCAATAAAGATATGCCGTTCACGTGCACTTTCTTATACTAACTGACTTTTTTTTTCATGCTATAATTTGTAGGAAGGACATGAGACCAATCATAAGCATGTGTGCTCAGCTATCATATCAACGAAATTTCAAGTTATTTGGAATACAGTTTTATGGTGAATGCTTCGCTGGTGATGATGAAGGAAAAACTTATTTCTCTGATGGTCCATCCAAAGACTGCTATCAGGGCACTGGAGCCGCCAAAGCCCTATTTGTCTACCAGTTTAATCCCTAGTTTCAAATTCCTGTCTTGGCTTCAATCCCGTATTATTTTGTCTTCCGCCAAATAAAAACGAAGATACTAAATGGACATAATTAAATCGCTATCTGTTAGCAAGGGCATATCTTGAATCAATCACGTAGATATTTTACCTAAGGAAATCGTCACTTTTTCCTCTTATAGGCCATAAAACAGATTAAGTAACAAAACACATAGTCCATTCAGTTACAATGATTTATGATTTTCTACTTCATAATGTAAAACAGCTGATGTACTCATTATTGGACAATGAGTTGGTTGAATTCCTCCTTTCGTCAAGCTATGCCCTTGTCTGCCCAACATTTTCCCTTATATAAAAGAATATTATCGTGGACACTTATTTGGGTATTGTTGGTAGTTTTTGTGTAGATATTGTCTGTAAATGTCATATAAATTGGTAGCTGGCTGACTTACTAAAATATTAGATGCATGGATCAAGATCTTGAGGATTCATATCGCCCTTTCTGTATGTGTAATTAAGATTGACTGCGGTCTTACGTTATTACAGTCAGAATCAGGGACGTCGTATAGTGGGTCTTCTAACAAGGTATACCTCACACTTTTTCCTACCGAAGTTTGCAGTCAGATCCTGTATTATCATAACGCACTTGCGTAGTTGATTTAAAGCAGGGAGGTGCAGTTCTGATAAAGAATAGTTTTGGATGGTGCCAGATTTCTCGTTCCATTAACAAGCTTTATTTTCAATACAAAAATTATTGAAAGCCACCTTAATTATCTCGTAGTCAATCTCAAACAAGTGCGTAATGCTTGATGACGCTGGTAAAAGTTGAGAATGACTTTGTTGGTTATGTCATTGTTGGTCGAATTTGATACAAGAGAGATCTATTTCAAATCTTATTATGTTCCCATGATGGCTCTTGATATACCTAACTGTCACACTCCACCCCAGCCTGAGCTTACTTGAGTGTTTCTCCAGGAATCAACACTGAGTATTTGATAGCCATATCAATAAAAGGATATGATAACAGTTACCTTGTTCGATGTAATATACATTTGTTTAATTGTTGTCGCATGGTCATGTATGTTTTAGATGGTTATGGTCCTTTATTTAAATAGTGCACGTAAGTTACTGGTTAACACGAAGTAACAATACTTCCTTTGCAAGATGACAAGATCTTGTTTTTCCTGAATGTCTGATGTGTTATAAAAATCTGCTTAAACCCTTCACTGATCTGTTTTAGTGACTTCTACCTTTGCCTTTTTACCCAAGCTAAACAACAGATTCAGGAGGCTCCTCCCCCAAGTATATAGTATGTCAGCATTTTATGTTAAGTTTCAATGTACGGCGTGCCCGAAACAGTTGCATTACCTTAAGGTGCCGTCGCGTGAGGAGTTGATGAACTAGATACTCCCTATTTAGTTGGTCACGTCTTTATCTCCCAAACCACACAAGTTGTGAACTGTCAGAACTTTTATGCAAACGTGTATGGCTTTAGGCTTGGATATAAGCTCCAATACTTGAAATTGGTCACGCCATTATCCACTCTCACCCCATCCCACCCACTAGATTTTTCTGCTCGGATTTGTTTCAGTTCAGAAATTGGCCTTGGCGAGAAATTTGGGAGGACTTGTCCTACCTTGTTTTCTCTGTTGTGCTGGCTCGGACAGTATATTACACCTTTTTACAATACAAATGGTGAAAACTTTAAAGCATGTCTCATCGAGATTCTTTACACTTTTGTTTTCAAAATGATTAATAAAACTTATTACGAGTTAGGTGACGAGATGATTCCAAAGTCCTAGCAGTGCAGTAAGCTTAATTCTTTGCAGATCTCTCGTGTGTCAGTTCTCCTTGAAAAGTACTGTTGCTATTAGATCAAACCATAGAATTGCTATGACATGCTCTTAAGGCTTTAAGACATTATAAAGCATAGCAATAGACACACTGTCAATAATATCACGGCCTTACGTTTAATAATTTAGCAAACTGGCGTTAGAACAGACATCAGTTGGTAAGTACTTCTAATCTACCATCCACTTTACTTTCAAAAACTTGCAACCAATTTTGCCATGATGCTCAGGGGCGTTAGGGTGCCACACATCTCGCAGCTTTTCTGGAGCTATTAAATCTCAGCTACATCTATTGTCTGATTTTACCTCTTTCGTCGCCTCTTCCTGGTTATTATCTGTAATCTCCATTTTCTTAAGATCCCCTTTCCACACTTATAATAGGCTGAGACTATGTAGGTAACTTTGAGACATCCATTGAACAAATTTAGTTGCAAAACAGAGGCCAACGTAGCATGATAGGGAAATGTGTCTACATATACCATTGATCGACTATGATATACACCTTAGATTAGGGTGTTGAAGACAACTCCAGCCCGAAATTTCAAACTCGTTGTGATATCAGTCCTTTAAAAATACAAATGCTTGCACTAAGAATATATATTTATATTTTGCAAGTAAAACTGTGATCCACAATATTGTAGTGCCGTGAACCTAGTGTGTAAACGATAAAATTATAAAATTTGCTATTTTGCCACCGTGTCAGAAGTTTTCAACCTACAAGGGCTTTGTAGTACTACAGAATTTTTTTTCTTCTAACTCTTGTTGTTTGCATCATAAACAACATCCAAACTGTCTGTTTAGGAAGTCTAAAGGATGTATAAGGCTTAGGGTAGATGGAATAAAACTGCAATCCAATATAGAGAATTAGTATTGCATGTTACAAAAACAAGGAAAGGACAACTACAGTTAAGAGACAGAAAAAATCGTATCTTGCCTGGCAGATACTGAAAAAGGAGGGCGTTAGAAGAAAATAGATTCCAGAGTAAGTCTGAGAGACTTACTCTTGAATCTGTGAGACTGTCTTGTCTACTAAAACATTGAAAATTCATTTGTGGGACTGTAAACCTTGTCCTGAATTTGATGAATTTGATCCTTTTCCACTTTTGGTTATAGTTTCCTAAACTTCAAGCCTGCAGCATCAGCTTTGGTGACGGTGTCATAAATACAGTAGTCAAAAATCGTATCAGGTTCTACGACTAAATACGTCCGCTACAAGCAGATAACTTATTTCTCCAGTCATATTTGTAGTGACTATCATGATATTTTGTACTCTAGACATGCAATGCCATTGGGGCGAGCCAAGTTAATTAGTTACACAGCTAACTGACGGTTGTGAGTTCTAATGACATCTACAAACTAGCCTATCAAGTTCTTAAAGATTACTACAAATTCACATCTTATTACTTACTCTTCACCAAAAACTGTCCTCTTATAGTCTTAACTAAGACAAATCTGGCATCAAGAGGCAAACGTCTTGGTCCATCAAAGGTATGCCAAGTTATTCCTTTCAAAAAAGTAAAATGAATGATCGTAATGTTTAAAACTCTGCGTCGAGTTTTGTCATGTACTTTATTTCTGGAGTGGATATTACTTTTATTGCATTTTAAGATAAGTGCTTCTTGGATTTAAAATCTTCAAATCTGTTTGTGCGAAGGCGGAACTCAACCAGGAAATGACAACTTTGTTCGGATTCTTGAAGCGAAATCATAAGACAAAAATCTTTACTATTGTCATTCCTTATATACAGGTTTTACAATATATAAAAGGAGCAATTCCATCATTTTTACTGTTCCAAAAAGCATAGATAAGCTAAATGGTAGGATAAAAATAGGAAGGAATCTTAGAAGGAGGAAGCTAATGTAAGATGATGCAAATGCTGAAAACGTACTAGTAGAAAAATGGGAACCTGCCAATGCTTGAGTCATGACAAGATCAAGTTAGCATTTATTATAAGACGCTCTTTATCAAAATGAGGCTTTTGATGGTGTATATTTGTCTGCCCGTCTAACATAATGAAAGTGTTATGGATTTTATGGTAATATCCAAATGGGTCTTCGAGGAGGAGGTGACCAGATTCCGGGAGTGATCACATTGCCTTCTGAATTTAACAATTTTTCATTATTCTTCATCATTTAGAGATATTTTTCTTTTGAACTATTGAGGGTAAGTTCCCAACAGATCCTGTAAGACATCAAACACTCATTCAGATCTTAGCAAAATGTACCGAGGAAATAGATATGTATTTGAACAATCTTTTTGTGGTACAAAAATTGAAAAGAGCTTTTAAGTATGTTTTTAGCTGCAATGTTGCAAATTTTCAAGGCGATTTTCATGATATGTATTTCCTAAGCACACACTTCCGAAAAAGCCACATGTTTAGTGACCTAAATGAACTAAATATCGGCTCTTGCTCTTGGTGTTAACCATATATTGTAGGTAGGGGCAGCGGAGCTCCCGGGTGGAGGTTTGGTTTCATTTTTATCCCCACCACAAAGCAAAAACACCTCTCGTTTCTATAAAATTCATTGCGAGGCTCCGTTCTTTTCCAACTGATATTCAGTTCTTTTACATGGCGTGTGATGTCTATCCCCAAGCAAGATGACTTCAGTTGGACTATTTTCCAGCCCACTTGGGATGGATGTTCTCGGAACGGACGACCATGTTCTTTACAAGTGTTCCTGTGGTCTTCAAAAGCCGATAACGAAACTGTATTTCTGTAGGCACTGCACGAAGCTGCGATGTTCTCACTGCATCTCTCATGAGGTCAGTTGATTTTAGTTTTAGAAGATCTCGTACTTGTCTGCCATACGGTCAGAACTGAAATAAAAAGGAGCAAAAACTGTGCTTGATTGACCGAATTATTCAGTCTATTCTGTAGTTACAGGTTACACTGAAAGTTTTAAAGGGTCGACGAGAAGGGTTTGTCAGCGACTTCATTTTCACAACTGAAAAGTTAAAACGAGGCGTTGCCTTTTGGTAGTTGTTTGTAAGTCTTGATGGTTCCTGATCATCAAGATTTTAACAAGACAATGACTGCTCGATCTCTGCGCTTTTTAACTCAATGGTCGCACTTTTGAACTTTTCAAGTGAAAGTCTAGTTTCTATATATTGGATTGTAGGAACATAAGTGGTTATGTTTTGACCTTGAGTAAGCATTTTTTTATTTGACCCTTATAATTTAAAAAAGAAATTACTTTTGAGACGTATTGCTGTCCTGTAGGCATGGGTAACGACAACGTAAAAGGTTTTCAAAGTGGGTTGAACGGTAACGTAACTGGGCTGGGGTTTGAACCTAGTAAGTTAGTAGCCTGGTATCTTTTTTCGTATAATAGGTACGGGGTACAACAGGTATGTGCCTTTGGTACTGCAATATAGTAGCAGGTAGTTGATAACAGTTTCACAGAACAACACATGGGGATCAGATAGAAATTATATTCAAGTCACTAACTCCCAATGTTCACTTTAATTCCCTCTGTGATGTTATCTATTGCCATGGAAAGTGATAAGCAGTTCTTATCTGTACATGTAGTAAGCATGATAGGAAAGCTGTTAGTCCAGATGAGTATTCACAGCTATTTCACATCCATCATGTGGCATTTGGATCATCCATAGATAGTGTAGTTAGCCCTAGATTTACTATTTGTTCTTAAAACGTGCCAATATTCAAAACATTTTTCTACAAACTGATGCAATGGTCTAAGGATCAGGGGAAAAATTCGTACTCACCATAAAGTATGTGTTACTGTTCACCATGATCAATTTTTCTCTTCAACATCAAAATGGGAAAAAATTGTGAAGCTTGGGTTTTTAGCAAATAGGCTCTGTCAGGAAAGCTGTTTCAGGGTCAAAAGGAATGCTTCATTTAAAGCAAAGTCCTTAAAAATTTACACGATTGAAACCTGAACTAATTCTATGGCTTAGCCTTTTAATAGTAAAAATTCAAAAATTTCAAACAATTGTAAAATTCAAAATTTTGGGGCAAAATCTATCTAACCTAAGCTATCAGAGGCTCCTGTTGATCTTAAATTTGTGTCTGACTCTAAGAGGATGAAATAAAGACCCCAGTGGTCTGACCCAAGAACAATTAGCTCTGCATTGCTTCTTAGCAATACCATTTTCTTTTGGCTAGACCTTTGGGTCTTCTCCTCAACCACATTGGTAATAAACCTATTTTATGAAGGTTTGTTTACACCTAATTTCTTGACATATTTTGCACCATGTAAGTTTCTGTCTTGATTGCAAACAGTATCATAATAGTAAATTCTGACTGAAAAATTATTATTTAACCAGAACCAGAAACAAACCATGCATGTGCAAATTGAAAAAGAGAAAAACATTTTCATTGGATTTGCTACTGTACTTTATTTTACTCTAATGACAATTGTGGAAGAAAAGTAATGATATCACTGAATATGTGTGCATTAATATAACCAAATAATGTAGACTAATCAAACATTTTGAAACCCAAACATTTGAACTGGGCTATGAGATCACTGTTTCAAAGCTAATTTGAATACTTTTTATTCATAAAAACTGATCAATGAAGCATCTCAATTGTTCAACTAATGCAATCTGTAAAAAAATGTGAATGCCCCCTAGTTGTTTTTTGCAAAATATTTGCATTTTTCTGACTGCCAGGCAAATGAGAAATTATGGTGTATTTTGAGGTGATCAAACATGTATTTACATAGCTTCTTTATGACATAATTCATTTTCCTTTAAGGTACCATTGGTACATTGCTGTAAAGACACAGTGGTAGAGTGTGTACTTTGCGTTGCCAGAGGGTTGTCTTTATATGACCAGGCCAGATGAAAGGCATGGTAGAAATGCTTCCCTGTATTATATTCAACTCTTCTGGTAAATATATATGCTAAGCCACTCCCTATTTATTTTCAAAGATGTGTTGCCCAAAGGGATATAAAACAGATGTAGGCAATGCCCTACATATCAGACTTAAATATCCACTTGGGGTCTAAGGAGTGCGCAAGCTTTACCACCACAATAAGGTATATTTATCTTAGCTTACCAATTATTTTGCCAATCAAAGGGTATGCGTAGAAAAGAAAAACAGTATGGTAAGTAATAGTGATCAACTTATTTTGATGATAATTTCTTACCAGCATTTAAAAATCCCTTCAAACCAACAAGAACTGCTTTTATGTAGTTTAAGGCACACAATCACAAATGTGCTTTATTATTATTCTCCTTGGTCTTAAACCACATGCATCATTAAAAACATCACTACAAGGAGGAATAACACAAAATGGTTGGGAAGTAGTGTCAATTTTTTCTACCATACAATTTAGCATTGCATTTAGTGTTGCAGAACCATATAACAGTTTTTTCTTTGTCTCAGGTGGATTCTTATTATTGTCCAAATTGTTTGGAAAACATGCCATCAGCTGAAGCCAAAATAAAAAAGAACAGGTAAAGTATCCAAGTTATTCTGAGCCATTCAACAAGTGTTTGTGTTAACTGTATTGCATTTTGACTAACATAAGATTTCATGTCTTAGTTGCTTGCATACGTAGTTGCTTTGATTGATTTTTCTTTGATCCAAATTTGATTCTTGCACCATGGTGTAGGAAGATGATGTCAGCAAATACTTAAAAAACAATTATTTCATGGTCTATTACTTTTGCATGTGTGGCCGGTATTATTTTTCATCCCTTTAAATTATTAGCACTATCCAGATACTAAGAGATGATGATGTTGTGATAATGTGTAAATACTGTATAATATGGAGCAGACATCTGTGTTTCTGAAAATGCAGACATCTCATCTTTGGGAAGTGCGGAAAAGGTGAAAAGAGTTTGGTCTCCAGGCATCCATGGTTTGTATCCCACCTTTTCCCACCTGCTATTTTATTACCGATTTTTCAACCAATCCTGTCCTGTCCATTGCATCTCAGATTTTTAGATTGACCTTAGCAGTATTCTTCTTCATCCTTTCTGTTTGTCTCATTCATGGTTTTCTCTTCCTGTTTGCCTTTGCAACTCTTCAACATTCGGATTTCACTTGTGGTCTGTTATGTGCATACTTTTATTATTTATTTAACTTGTTCAACTCTAGGTGTGGTAACTGTTTTGATTGCCCCTGCTGCGGTCATACATTGTCAGTCCGTGCAACTTCTGTACTAGCACAATCACCTACAGATGATCCTGGCAAAACAGCTGTGGCAACAGCCAAGAAGTTCCACTATTTGGTTTGTTCCTTTTGCCGTTGGAGTTCACGAGATGTTGGATTACCTGATCAACCCACAGGTAATGCATGTATACTTATCAGTGTGGGATTGTTTATTAACTTACAAGAATCATAAAGTCTGTTAACTTGGTGTTCACACAGAGTAATGTCTATCTAATCAACTCTAATGTATAATCAATCACTCTTTATGTATGGACTTCCTTGCCTCATGACTTGCTGTACTACTAACAATAGACCCCTTTCACATTCGATGGTCATTGCGAGGCATGATTCGGAAGTGAGGCTAACGTTGTTCCGCACAACGTG
>JANTCA010081653.1:0-14496 GCA_024741275.1 Chironex yamaguchii
CGAAAAAAGCTTTTAAGTATGATTTTAGCGCAATGTCGCAAATTTTCAAGGCGATTTTTAAGTTTTGTACCACAAAACGATTGTTCAAGCATATATTTTAATAGAAGAGGCTACATGTTTGCAAAAAGGTAAAAATTCAAAAAAACAGGCCATAGATATTGATGGAAAATGGCATATATTTTTGAAAAGGGGCCACATAAATGGAAAATAGAACATAAATTTTTGAGAAGAATATTGTCTGCATCGGCGCCCCACAGTTTCTCATCATACAAACACTATCAGATGGTAAAATATGAAATTGTTAAGAGATAACTTGAATGGTTAAATTCACAGCTCTCGTCTTACAATAGTTGCGACCGGATGCCGTGTGACTGCGTGTTTAATTGCAATTGCAAATGAGATTACAGTGTCTAAAAAGAGTCACCACTCTCTGCAATTCATAAACAACAGCGTTTAGTAACACCCAATGTCGGACTAGGCTTTACCTTGTCGGAATAAGTTCTTGTGAGGACTAACATAGAAATACGCATCTCAAACAAGCAACTCATAAATATCACTTTTACGAACAAGTCCCAAGACATGTTAATAATTAAAGTACAATTTCAGTTTTTCATTTTTTTATAGATGCAAAGGCCTCTCCACGGAACATCCAACACAGAAGCGTGGCCTCGTTCCACTATCATTCTTAACAAAAAATTGACAGCAACTTCTCCCTCAAGGCAAAGACTACTGAATCTGACCAGTTTTTCCAGTTTTCTGAATATTCAAATTTGCCGTACTAAAGGGCATCATTGCAACTGGGTTTCCCCATGAGGGATTTCCTCAAAGTGTTCCAGAATCCAGGACTTGATTTAGACTATGACGATGAAAATGTAACCACCTTGGAGGGGCTAATAGATATAAAATCATCAAAATTTCATTGTCAACATTACGTCTGATGACTGACCTGAGAGTTTTACGATGTCAGTACCAAACAGTAGTAGGTGCTGAGTCATGTCCAAAAATATTGAGTTGCTATGTTGAGGCCGACTGTATGAAGTGCTAAGTCGAGAATGTGATGAGTTGTGACTCGAAGGCCAACTGTGTTGGGTGTCTGTTGTTGCTGACATGATGAGTAGTTCATCAGGTAGTGCTGGACGGAGTGGAGTTTTTCCTTTCTCCACTTCTGTATGGATATTTCAAAATTTGATAGTTGCTTTATTGTTTGACTGCATGTTCTCTATTGGGTCATTTATGTGTCTGTATCATGCCCTCTGACTTATGCCTTTATGAGTTTTGTTGAAATGAAAGCTAAATTGTTGTATTCCTGAGAAATAAATCACACAGATGCTCTGACAACTGAGCTAACAGGATATTGTTAGATGGTCACGATATGCTGATTGCATCCCTACAAGTGTTATATTATCATTGACAAGCTGCAATGCCTTAAGTATGTCAGATACCTCACTAATTTCATCATCTCAATATTACACAGTATAATAAAGTACGTTAAAGGTTACATCCATACATATGAACAAAAGCAATTATACCTGGTGCCACCATTATTTCATGCTTCTTTGAGCGGATCCGTAAAAATGTAAGGTCATTCTATGATAAAAAAGTGTCAATTTTTTACTTTCTACAAACATGGCTTGCACATTTACCTGCCAAACAAGTCACTTGCATAACTACTTGTGCAATTATGCCTACTGTGTATTCTTATTCTATGGCTCAGTGGTCTACTATGAGGTTGGAAGCTGAACATTTTCAGCTTATTTTCACTCTAATTGGTTAAAGCAAGCAAAAAGGGATTCACTGCTTATTTTGTGATGTTGATGCATATACAGCAATGGTCTTCTCCACTGCAAAATTCCTCTTGTATTTCAATGAAATAATGAGCAGAAGATTCTTTGCTAACGCAAATCCTAATGGCTGAACTATGACAGAAGTTAATGGAAAATATTGCAATGATTCAAAATGAATTGTACCAAGTTTCCTGAAATTTTAACAACAAAATTTATGGCTTATGAGTAATAGATTGTTCAAGACAAATAATATCATAAATCAAAAACTGGTTTCACTAAAAACCCCAGGGCATTCACTAAATACCCTGCATACTCAGATGCTACACAACTATCATATTTGAAGTAAACTGAGAATCCTAATAAATAACACACTAAGTCTGGTCAAGACACCATTTTATTTTATACTGAAAAAGCGATAAACCACCAAAATGATTGCAAGCCAACAACAACATCTAAAAACAACAACAACAACAACAACTATGGCAGCACCATCTATACAAGATAAAACACTACTCCCCCTTTTGGTTACAAAGCAGTCATATATGTATATGTAAGATCCGATGTTATCATTGATAGTCTCTCAAATAAGAAGGGGGTCTCCGAATGAGATCAGGTCTTGAAATTGGAACTTCGGGTATCAATACTGATGGGTTGTTTACATCAATACATCCTTCTTTCTCTGCTGAAACAATATTTTCATCGGCACCATTCGACGTTGACGTTGTTAAACACCACTTGAAAGCATAAAAATGGACAGGTGCCCTCTCAGGAGGTTTCTGACTATCACATTATGAGGCCTTCTGAATGACAAGCATAAAATACAGTCCATCCTTACTTGATTTTACAGTATTCAAATCAAATTGAAACATAGTTTGTAGATATGATGAATTGACAGAATCTGTGGAATAATATACCTGTGGATCAAGATCTCTAACTGTGCTTTTTGCTTTAGCTGTCAACTGGTGAATTAACGATGCATATTGAACAGTAGATGAGTTATCAAGTGTGGTTCTGATGGGTATCCCTAAAGAATAAAACATAGGTAAGCTTTTTATAATCTTCTTAAAATCTAAGTTTCTTACAAGTACAAGACCAAATTTTTCCAATTTTCCACTCTTGCAATTAAAGCATTGTTGATATACAGACCTACTTTAACAACCACTAAATAAAACAAAATGCAACAAATAAAACACAACAACACACAATATGTACTGTACTATATATATTGGGCACCTGCAAGCAAAAAATGATATGTTGGGTACCTTTGAGCATTTAATACAAAATTGATGCCATAACACTATCCATTATAAGCAACAGATTAGATTTGTGTTTTGGTACATTTTATTGCAGCTTATAATCAAGATCTGCTTATATTTATTTATGAACATCACTTGGTGCAGTTTATAATCAAGGGTGGCTCATATATAAGTCAAGTCAAAGTTCCTTCACACACCATTTTGGCATATTGGGTGGCATCCATCTCCATGTCCTTAACCTTTGGGTCACACAGCTGTGCAACCACAATGAACGCTAACGTAGGGGACTGACCAACTGGTAGAACCATGTGTTTAACTTCTACAAGCTATCCCATAAGCACTGAGTCCTAAGTAAGGAAGCATTATGCACTATTTTTTGGCAAAATATGGTCATGGATTTGAACCCACAACTTTCCATATGTAGAAGGAGCACTGTTCCACTTAGCCATTCCTGCTTATATACAAAACTTAGTAGTGTACGATTTTTTGTGCTGATGTGAAGCTCGGTATGTAGGTTGCACTTCTCAAAGTTTGAGTGACAGGATCAAACATGTTCCAGCTGCTGTACGCTAAGCATCAATACCTCCTAGAGAACAACCATCTCAGGCTTGCAAAGCAAAAATGACTGCCAAAACATGCAATTCTGCCACAGGCTAACAGTTACTAGAAAATTCCAAAATGTATAAGGACGAGAATTTTCGGATAATTGATACAGCTAGATCATCCTTTACAACTAATTGTATTGGAGTTTGTCTACATTAAAACAAGAAAACCAGTACTCTGTGGGCAGAAAGAGTTCGTTTTTCACTTGGACTCTTCCGAAAATGTTTTGTTTCTTTATTTTCTCTTTCTTTTTTTCCTTTCTTGTCTAGTTTTGGTATATGTTTCACACAAATAGATTGCCATATACTTTTTTTCTGATGTTTCTTGTTCTGAAGACTGTCAGACAAAAAAAGCTTTTAAGTATGTATTTAGTGCAATGTCACAAATTTCCAAGGTTATTTTCAAGTTTTGTACCAGAAAAAGATTCTTTAAATAATAATAATAATGGTATGGTTCTATAACATAATCATGCACGGGTATTATATAAGCAAATTTACAGTCATGTCATTTGACAATAGGCTCAAGGAGCTTCTGTCGTATTCGTGGCACGTCCATACTTTTAGGAGTGTTAGATTATAGATGGGCACGATTCCAAAGGCCACAGTTTTAAAAAGCCGTTATTCTTTGCCTGTGGTATTTTAAGAGTAGCAGTTGTCCATTCCAGTTTTGGAGGCCAGTAGCCAATGGCAACTGTCAATGTGGAATATTTGAGCAAAATGCAAGTGTGGCCAGAGGGGTTACACTCGTCAATAAAGGCCATACAAAAGCCTTGCTTAAGTAAAAGAAACCCCTGTGTCAGTAGAAGATATTAAGACAACTTTAAAATAATAAATTCTCCATTAGATTTTATCTCTGGGGATAAGATTTCATTGATTTTTTGCACAAATTCTATTTGGAGGGATAAAATAATAGGGGAATAAAATTTCATATGAAGCTGAGATCGACCTAGTAACTTGCAGAGTGAAAAGCCAACACTTTTACTATTTCACTCAAGCACTTTTGATACATGTTCTATTTCAGTAAGAAATATGCAAATATATTACTCAAAATCAAGACCTCAAGGTGTGGCTTGAAATGTGTAACTTTTCATCCATGCAAATGTTACAATTTGCTCAAAATTGTGTCCCATACATCAAACTTTGTGAATATAAAAATGACCAAGTTTTCACAATTTGTAATGTACCCCACCCTAATACAGTAACCATGCACATACCTTCACAGTTAATCACAATGATACCCTGTACCCCTTTATGGGTATGGATTCTCTTTAATGTTTCCTCCACCTCAGACTACAAATACAAAAGAACTGTTACGTCAATCATAAATACAACACTTCTTGAGGAAATGGAAATCATTGTAGTTTGACACTGACTTTCATTCACATAAACTTAAGTATAGGCTGATTCCATATTTAAAGTACATGGAAGTATGATTGCCTTGATCTTGTTGGTAATTTCAATACTGAAAAAAAAAATTGTCATTCATACACAAGAAGGAGCAAGTAAACATCAACTCTCTGGCAGAAGGGACAAGTGAGAGGGAGTTATTTGGAACCTATATAAGGGTAAAGAGCGGATTATTATAGATCAGGTGAACGGCCATGGTCTCAGGAACACCTTAAGCTGCAAAAGTTTAGAGTCAGTGGTAAACAATTCCCTAAACCTAACCATGTTGATATTGATACATGGTTAGTGTCCTGTTAAATTAAAATGACACAAAATAACCAGCTGGTTCTATTTGATAAGTACAAATCAGTTCTGTAAAATAAGAGTGCTGCTAGATACCAAGCAACTAACAACTCTAATACGAAACAAGTCTTACATGTTCAAGTCTTTGTAGGCAGACAGTGCCGAACCATGGTCATGCCGTTGCAAGTGACTGTTGTATTTGATTATCTAGCATGCTTAAGATGTTCTTGTGTTTAAAATCTATATGGTTGTCAAGGCTGAGCACACTCACTCACATTCAAACCATAGCAAATCACGATCACTGGTCACCGATAGAGGAATCAGGCAACCTGAGAGATAAGATGCACATTTATAAAGAATATCTGCTATTATGGCCATAAGACGTGTAAATTTCAGATTTTTGAGTCTCCTTAATTATGTCTAATGAGTGTGTTAAAACTAATTTTGGCCTTGACAGTATTACGAGCCGCACGTCAAGTTTGTTTCAGCTAATAACAGGCTAAAAAGGTCCGTGGGCAAACTGCATGTAAGAAAAATTGAAACATTACTAAGCAAAGACAAACACCGGACAGTATTTAACATAACATTGAACATGGTTGCGAATATAAAACAGCTACTTACCATCGTAATTATAGTCTTATAAGTTACCTTCGTCGGATAATCTCTGGCAGACCTTGTTGATCAAAATATGGCCGCGTAAGAGGGAATGGGTCTCACTGTACTACTGCAACAACTCTTTAAAATAAAGAAGAATGTGTACGATGTTGCTGTGGCGACAGTAGATTTTCTATTCAATTTGTAGTTATTTAGGCTGTCTCAAGTGTAAAATTTAAATGTTACAAAAGGTATAAAACTTATGCGATTACTTAGATTATCAGAGATACTTGGTGGAATCTCTGGTTTCTGTAACATAAATTTCCAACTGTAACCGTAAAGTTACACAGTATTAATTTATATAAAAACTGGATCAGCTTTTGCCAGGCTTTAATTGTAAATTCAAAAAACGTTATCAAACTTCAATTCTTCTTGCTTTAAGTTTTGACCATTTATCGACAAACTTTCAACGTCTATCCTGTCTGTTACGTCATTTTCACAAGCAATGGTTATCAGGCTGTCTAGCCGATAATCAGATATTTTTTACCTCTAATACGTCTTCAGTAGCTTTAATCTTGAAAGTGAACGCTCATTACTTGCTACGGATACTGGTGTAAGGGCGAGTTGGAAAGCTTTTGCAAGATGGGGATACAGGCATCTCTTGCCAGCCAACACTTTTGATGCATTGCAGATTGTCTTTGGGTTTGTCTGCATAATATCATTGTTTATATATCTGATATCAAGAAACAGAAGGTCAGCATCTTTGAGATCATCGGAAAACATTTGACACAAGAGAATGCAATCACCTTTTTCAGCTTTACGAAGGAGTTGTGGACGGAGGCATCTTGGATGAGCAAAAGACTCAGATAATGCTTTCTCGATATCTCTGTACTCTCTTGTGAGCCTGTCAGTGACCTTGCACATTTCAATGAGGTAATGATCTTTGAAAATGTGAAAAATGGCATTACCTGCATTCTCATCAAACCTTGATGGAACCTTTCGTGGCCTATATCGCCTTGAATACTCTGCTTGTGGATTGATTCCATATTTCTGACAATGAGCAGGGGCCATTTCTATAACTCCATCAATTGTACCTTTATCTCTTCGAATTCCCCAAGTATCTCAGCAGTTTGCCTTATTAAGTCAATACCATTCACTAGATCAATCGATTGATTTCTTGCACTTCCATCATCTCGTGCAAATGTCCTATAAGCTCGAGCTATGTCTGCATTTCTGGTAGGTAAAAAGGAATTAAACCGCAAGCAAAATTAGGGTATTCAACAACTTGTATATATTTTGAATTAGTCCACCTCTCTTTTAAGCCCCCTCTCTATTAAGACTTTAAATCACTTAAATGATGTCTGGAAAAATAAGCCTCCCCCTCCCGGTTCACAGTACGCAAATGAGGCTAAAAGTACGATAATGATCCCGGTCCCAGAACATCCAAAAGCCACTTCTATTTCAAGCAATTTATTTCATTGAAAGAGAAAATGAAATTAACTCCACAAGAAGATAAATTAGGAAGAAACTTGGCGTCATTTCATCATTACTGACTACCAAGAAAGCTTTTTACCGAATCAAACAAATTTACCGGATGACAAAAAAATGTTGGGGGGTGCCGCACCCCAAAACACACCGGAAAGTCCATCCTGGATTCATGGCATTGAACTGTGAGAACCCTAAATCCCTAAGTTGGCCGCCAATGTAATCCCGACCCTTCCTAATTATGTTGCTCTTCTTTCAATGCGCTTTATGATGCAAGTTTCCATTGTTCACTTTCAGTGAGTTAATCGTTTTTCAGTCTGATCACTTGAAGCAAAGTTCCCTAGGTAAGAAATTTAATATAGCAATGGATAGGGTTTTGAACAGAGTGTCCTTGGGGTGTTGTAGACTGCTACAACACAAGCCTGATGATGGGTGGTTTGGCTCAAGATTCAAGTTTTCCTGAGAACTAAATTATTAATATATTAAGGTTATCAAATCATTATTTGAAATAGGTTTTCGCTAATAAACTTTAACATTTGTAAAAATATGTTGATTTAGCCAAACAGTTTAGTTTACCTTCATCTAAACAATCTAGCCTGTTACCTGGTCACTCGGGGTCGCTTTGAAATTGGATGGGACACACCTACCCTACCCCTCCTTTTTTCGTCCCATAAGAATTTTGATTACTACTTTTGCAGTGCTCTGTGCAGTCTCAGGTTCTGAAGAGTCCGTAGTGGAAATTCAAAGGGAAGGAAATGTAACCAATACTAACCGAAATTTGACTTGTATACTGTACTGATAAATGAAGACCATGATTCACAATAATGTACCACGTTGGAACTTGTATATGACCAATACAATACGAAATTACAACTTTACCGCCCTTCGAAGGAGGGAGCGATCCATCTGCAAAGTTTCATCATACAAGGTTTTAGCTCTGCGACATTGATTAATAGATGACGAAACACCAGGAGGTATCCAATTTTACTAACAGGCAAGTCCACATTACTAAGTTGTTCTTGGGGTCAACGCTATCAAAGTAAACTGAGACTTCAGTCACATGGCAATGTGGGGAGGATTTTAACTCAAATAAAACTTTAAGTCGCAGCTTTGAGGTATATAAAGGCTGTTTTCCATACAGCTGCACTTTTCGCTTTTGTTTGCACATACTTATCATGATGAAAATACCGCTGAGTCAGCAGATTTCCTATGCTCCCGAGCTGCTCTTGAGCTAGGCGGAAAATTAAACTCATTCTACTTTTGGGAGCGTTGTTTTTCTCTCCCGCGAGCTATAGCCAATTATGTAAGGAGCAGGTCAAAGTATTGACCTTAAACAAAGGCAATAACACGTGGGAGGTAAAGAAATGGTCTGCTATTAATTGCATTCATCAATGCCTTAATAAAAATACTGATGCCGATTTCCAGACAGTGATTTCAAAATAATGAAAGTAAACTTTCAAGAAAACGCATCCGCGACTACTTAACTCATCCCAAATGAAACCGCAACTTTCTTTGATGATTCGCCAGATTCTGCAGTTACTTGAAATGAAAAGTTGAGGGTAACTACTTGTTAGATACCAAAGATTAATCCATAAATGCTCATCTGCAGCTGTTATATCATGAACAGCAGCTGGTCATGAAAAAACGAACTCTTTCTGCCTACAGAGCACTGGTTTCCTTGTTTTGATGTAGATAGACTTCAATACACTTGGATGAAAGGAAGATCTAGCTGTGCCAATCATCCGAAAATTCTCGTCATTATACATTTTGGCACATTCTGAATTGTACTAGTAAATTTCGCTTGGACTCTTCCGATGATGCTTTCCTTCTTCGTTTTCTCTTTGTTTTTTCCTTTCTTGTTTATAATTGGCTAGTTTCGATATATGTTTCGTATAAAAAAGGTTGCCGTACACATATACTTTCATACTGACAATTCATACTCTGAAGAGTGTCAGACGAAAAAAGCTTTTAAGTATGTTTTTAGCGCAATGTCACAAATTTCCAAGGCAATTTTCAAGTTTTATACCAATAAAAGATTGTAAAAGAGGAATAGCACGGACATATAGCTGCTTCTATTTCGGCATTTAAATAAACTCAGTTAAGCTCATTTTGTGCTTCTTTTACACCGGAGATCATGAATCCTACAAAAGCGATGGATAGGCTACTTGTTGTCTCTGTTCCAGTATCCTAGCTCCGCAAGGCATTCTGGGTTTCAAACAAAGAACCTCATTATCCACCCTCTATAAAGTTCAATGCCAAACCACGTCACATAAACAGCAGACTTCAGTAAAAGACTCTTCAAACGTTAAAGGATAATGAAACACGTTGTATCTCCTACGTTTGAGTTTCATCCGGGTTTGAGAATATGCATGTCTAGCTCAGTAGACGGGGTTTTTTACTTCGGGATTTTACTAAAAAGGTAAGTCAGCGTCGTCAATATCCCACGAATTGGCCTTATAAAATTCTTCCTAAATTGCTTTATTCCATATTACTACGTTTTAGCAGAACTTAGTAGTACGAATGGACTGGGCCGAAAACGCTTTCATTTTTCGGAACAGCTTGTTTAGTAATCCACACTACAGACAGTAAAAGACATAATTTCAAAGCTGAAAATATGTGCGAAGAAATTTAAAATATTATTTCAGTTCCAGGTTGCATCCAAGTCATTCTTGTTCTCTTCAATTCTTGCATCTTCGTCAGCTTCAAAGTCATTCTCTGCTAAAATATGGTCAATATCTAGTTCTTCCTGTCTCTCTAGTAAAGAATCGTCTTGTGGAACTGGCAACTTTTGGATGGACGTTTTCAAGTCAAGCACAGAAAGGAGCTTCTCTTCGGCTGCGGGAAGAAAGAAAGACCAATCAGAGGCAACGAAAACAGGGCACCAATTGCTACCAACTAAAAATAATCTGTTGTCAAGACTACAAATTCAGCATTAGTATCCGTAAAGGTGCATGATGGTCTGTCTTTAAACACAGTCTAATCAGCGTAGCCGCTTTCCTTGAAACTCGGTACCTTTTGCGTCACCTACATCGAAACTGACTACGTGGGGGCTAGGGGGCTCGAGCTACCCCTGAGAAATGCTACGGGGAGTTCAGCACCCTCCTGAATAAATTTCCAAGCACGCTGTCGTTATTGTTTTCCAGCTTGTTATATTTAGTTGGCACATCAATTTCATCAATTGTTGAGTAATAGGAAATCCTGATACAATCAATTGTGTATGAGGCCTATAATAATTTTGGTTAGTTTTTGCTTTATTGTATTTAATTAAATATATAAATACACACATGGTTTAGAGAACATGTGGAGATTTTTTGACTTTCAAGTTCGAGCCCCCCTGGGAAAATCAAAAGTCGGCGCCTATGTGACAACATGCAACTTTTCAATACAAACATCACAACGAGGTACGACGTACACCGTCTTTCCTTACAGATAAGTGTAAACAACTGTATTATGGCAACGCATGAATGCTAAATCAGCTTGTACACATAAGTCAATGTTCACTTGCAAAAGTATTTGATTCTTAAGACAAATCAGTAAAATTGGTTCATTTTTACACTGAATGTATCTCCCTTTCAAGTACTTATAAGAAAGCGGAAGATTAAGTAGTCGAGGATAATTATCAAGCTGCAAACAAAGCTGGTCTGCTGTGATAGTACGTAAGGCTTAATGGTAGAATGAAAGTATAGAACGAGTTGCTTATAGATATTTTCTGAAGCCGTAACTCCTGCTGTTACTTAAGCGGAGTCCCTTTTATTGGCCTAGGTTAAACGAGTCTTAAAAACACCCCGTTAATCCATCTAAAAAGCGGCAAACTCTTAATCCCATACATAATATGAACGCTGCATGTAATCATTTTAAAGGCTCACACAGAAAAATTCAAGTCTTTCCAAACCCACGATGTTCACAAACTGACTGTATGTTCTACTGTGAAAGATTGGGTTAGATGCTTTAAAATGCTCAACATGCTATGTAGGTCGAGATATAGGATTAGATTGTCCATTATCTGTATGATTAGATACTCGTGCTTGGATAATTGTATCGGAGTTGACTTACCGGAAGTCTAAAAAGTTCTGTTCTTTGAAAATACTTTGGATATTCCACATTTAAAGTCCCTTTCTTGATAATTTAATACTTTTTCTTTGCCACATGAGAAAATATTCGACGCAATACTCAACAATCGCACATCTTATGCAAAAGCTAACTAATGATCTAACGACACATCTTCGCCCTACCAATTTCTGAAATTTTCACAGGCGCCTCCTTATGACAACGGGTAAATTATCGTATTCTAAATTTTTGTACCATGCAGGAAATTATCAATGACCTTAGGACATAACATATGCTTGAAAGTACAACACAGAATGACTTCAAACTAACAATTTAATGGTAGTGATTAAATATGAACATTTAAACGACAACCAACAGGACTACAGCTGCGATCAGACGCGACAATTCATTCCAAATTGGACCAAAGCGACTATTTAATCTACATCGAGTCTCAAACACCTGCGAATTACCCTTTGCATTTAAGGTAATGTCTCTTGGAGTACGGCATAAGTCTTGAAAGACAGCCCACTAACCATGTCGACTTCTATATGGAATTAACCTACTCAGCATTTTAAATAGAGAAAATTTAAGCTACTAAAATGAATATTTCACTGATATTACGGAAACGAGAACCCTACTCGCTGGTTGTCAACAAGCGTCACAAGCGTGGTTTAATTTGGATGAAATTAAATCATGCGGTAATGTCCTCTGCTTCAAAATACTATTTACAACTTCTGTCTGCATTTCCAAATTTTAACAACCAAATATTCCCAGACAAGCTAGAGCTATAAAAACTTACAAATTCATTTCAAACTATTAACTTTTAAAGTGATTGCGTTTAATATATCGGGCTCCATATAACAGGCCATGGGATAAAAGCTCACCTTTTGCATCCTCTTGTAAAAGGCTATGGTTTGTCAACTGGCTAATTGCATCACAAGGATCATAAGTAACAGATAACTTAAACCTTTCCATCATCCAGCTTTCTACTGCAAACTTAAGTTCTTCTGCTGTTCTTCCACTGGAAAATAAAACATCACCAGGATCCTCTGCTGAAAAAAAACAATAATAGCATTCAAAAGAAAAACAATCGTTGTTCATTTGAAAAAATACAAGAAGGAAAATGTTGTCAATTCAAAATGGCATTCGACATCCTACTTTACTCTTAGTCCTAATTGCAATACAATTATACATCTATGATTACAAACAATGATGCATATGACCATATACTTTCGATTCAAATATAAATTATAAATATAATTTTGACTAGCGGGCTAAATGAAACTAAACATCAGTGAATCCAGGTACTATGTTTTCCTAGCATAGGTTGTACTCCGATTTTCGACTACCAGTTTGCCATGTTTTCATCATAACTTACTTGTTGTAAATTGATAACTCTTGAATAGCAACCTGCTCTTTTCACTATCACTCTCATTACCAAGCATAGTGGATCCCCATGCCAGGGTTAGGGAATTTACAAAGAGGTGAGCTCTTCACACGAGTGGGCTCCCTTTACCTGCTCTCACAAATGGCATTTTGTCTGTGGTATTGCTGGTTTGAACTCACAACCACTTGCAAAATTGTATTGATATCCACTATACCATGGCAGCTCTTAGCAACCCATCAGATATTTTTCAAATACACAAATGTTTTTCATTTGAAAACATCTGTCCTAAGTCAGGTTTGTCAAATAGCATTCTTGCTTGACCAACTCTGAGACAGTTCTGTAGCAATTTCCAGTTTGACTTAAATAAACCTTCATATAAAACCCTACCAAAGTTGATAACAACTAAAACTGGAAAGCCTCTCATAGAAATGCCTTGTTGTAAAACATTTTAAAGTAAAAATATATAGTGAAAGGAGGGGAACTGCCAAAATCTGCAAAATTAAAGATCAATTCATAAACCAATATACAATGCCAAGAAATGTTTGGTGAGGCAGCTTATGTCTGTGCTATTTGAACCAAACCTTATTCATTTTACTTCAATATTAGTTGTGTTAAAGCTTTAGCTCTTCCAGCACTACAAGTACAAAGTTTGGGTCTAGTTTAAGTCTTGGTTCAAGTCTTGACTTCCTATACATTGCAGCTATTGAGGTCCAGCCTACTCATTCTCCAGTCATGAAGCCTGACTCACATGAAAATGGTCTCAGTATCCTTAGTGCGTTTCGTTCTTAACACCTTGCAACTGTTTCTAACTCCATGTGAATCAAAAAAGTTCCCTTTGCTGAGACTAATTCAATGTGGTCTCAGTGATTTTGAGACTAGTATTAGTGCTATTTACTTAGTCCTTGAGCTAATCCAGATGAACAGCTGTCAGATGCAACCATACAAACATATGTTACTGTGAACAATCTCCAGTGATGCCATACTATGTCATAACTAGAACTTAAGAACTGTTCTCTGTCTGTGTCATATTAATAACAAGAGAAATGACACATAACTGATACAAGTTTACTTCTGTCATACTCTCCTACCACATGCACAAATAAAAATCATATTGCAAGGCCAACAATTTTTGAGGACAAAATGCAAATGACTTTTACTTAGACCTTAAGAACAGTTGATTTTGTTCTCAACAACTCATTGAAACATTTTTGAACTGCATGTGAACATAGAACTCTGAAGACCAAAACAATAATTCATTTTTGTCTCAAGCTGTCTTAAGACCATTTTCAACTGCACATGGACCAGGCTTGAGTAACACATATATGAAAAGTGAGCTAATCACAAAACAAGGCTGAAGAGATAAAAATGTAAAAAATTGGTCTTCTTTGTCTTCTCCTTACCTCAATACACACACAACATACATCCACACCCACTCACACACACATACATCCACACCCACACACACATACATACACACCCACAATACTACCGAAAAGTATTTTGGGCCTCAAAAATGTCCTGTATACCTATAACGTCCTTGGCTAGGCAATGTATCTATCTGCATAGAAACACAGCTTAAAAAAGCTGTAGTTAAGTGTTTCTCTGCTGTCAATCCAAGAATTGTTTTCACGACTAGAAAGATCTTGCCATCC
>JANTCA010081664.1:0-14494 GCA_024741275.1 Chironex yamaguchii
TGTGTGTCTTTGTCTGCTAGGATTTTATGTCTAATGGTAGATTGGACGAAATGCTTGGAAAATTTGAAATTCATTTAAAATGAAAGGAATGCCTAATAAGAAGTTGTGATCATATTAAATTCTTAGAATTTACCAGTTTTCATTTCACTGTGATGTATTTGAGCTCATACGCGTTCCACGCTATCGATTAATAAGCTTAATAAAAAATATTCCAACGTCTCAATTGATGGATATAAAATGCGGGATAGGTTAATTTCACCAGTGTGCTCGAAGGGCAAAAATAATTCTCTACGCCGCTGCAATTACTAACCGTTCCACTCCAAATCTTGACAATTACCTCCTCCGTTATAGGCTTCCCAGGAGCTATTCTGAAATTTCTCACGTAAAATACGTTATCACGCAGCAAGGATCAACAACATCTACTCACTTTCCTAAATTGGTTTAAAGTTCCCATGACCAACATTATCAAATATCGTGCTGACTTCATTTAATACAAGTTTACACCTAGTCTAGAAGCCATTGAATCTAAAGTGGTTTACATTTTTAAGCAAACTGCGTTATTGAGCAACGAGCGGGTACTTGTACGATAGTCCCCTCTACAAGCACGATTCACTTTGTAAACAAGTGTTCAGTATCAAAGAAATATCCCTGCAGCTTGTTATACAAAAACGGAGCCACGTCAGCAATTCTGTATATTAGTGACACAGCTGGGACCTTGGTACGCATTAGTTTTGTTACCCTGAGACTGTACCGCAATCAATTCAATCTGTCCTAATCAGCTGGCCTGCTATAGATGGAATGACGAACATAAAATGGTATCCTGTGGCAGAGCAGGTTTTAACTTGATAGTCTTTAGCAGGTATTCGGACAGGAAGGATCATTAAAAGCGAAAAGTCTATTGTCTGAAGCGATTATTACACTGTTATTTATCTACTCAGCCGTTATGCCCTACTGATTCACGTTAGGCGGGATGAAACCTGTTGCACACTGTCCAATGTGATTCACTTGACATATTCTGTTTTTATCACTATCGTTAAACAGAGAAAAACACAATACGAGATATCATATAATCAACGTTGAATGATAACCTTTACATACATAGCAAGCTAAAACATCAAATAAATATTCAGGTTCCGACACAGGAGGCATCCACCCAACGCTTAACCATGTTCACGAAAAATATCGCTCTTTGTACATTAAAATTTCGGAGGAGTTTAAAATGTAACGATGTCCTCTTATGGTGCATTTAGGGACTGGGAACGACTGCTCGTCAAACGAATTGGCACAGGTGGTCTCACTTGCCGCCAAAATATCACCCCGTTTTCTACGAAATGTCAAGGGATTTCAAGGCACAGCGATTTTACTATTGAATACGTAGCAGTTCTTTAATTTTTATGTTTTAAAAGCACATTCTCCAAGGCTGTTTGTTTAAGAGTAAAAGTGAGTTCGAACAAATTTTGTTTTATTCGTCTCCCAAATCATAGTTTTGCACGAATAAATTCGCCTTGGTTGTAGCTAGCTGTAGGTTCAGCTACAGATGTATACAGAATAAACCCATCGTCCATCTTTTTCAAGCCCTATTTCTTCAACACTACAATCATATCTGTAATACATAAATTATAAACTCCGTCAGTAAATTCATATTTTTTACTGCTTCTGTGTTTAGTGTCTCGTCATGTGCCTACATTTATTATAAATGACGTTATGTGTTACCTTTGAAGAAGTCAGTGTAGTATAATACGAACAATGGTCAAGGAATAGCACTCTGCAACTACGAGACTACAGCACCATTCTTATTAAGATGCTTGTTGTGTATACTGTAGCTGAGAGTTTTAAATGTGTGAAAAGGGTTTAGAAAATCATGTGGAGGATATCCATGAACTCGTTGGCGTGGGTGGAAGAGACGTAGAGAAACTCAAACTCAAAAGTTATCAACACTTCCTTGCTGTGGGGTCTGCTTGTCCATTTCCGCCTATGCCTGGTCTACCTTTAGGATGCATTCTTGTCATCAACTCCCTCACGGCAAAAATTGGGCATATTGAAAGGCAGTCAAAGATTGGCGATACAGAACTCAAATGCCTAGCAAAGAACTGACTGTTACTTCTTTGGGCCAAAATCTACAATACACGAGCCTTAAATTTTTTGTTTACAGTAAAGTTACATTCTAGGTCTTAGTCTACATAAGCTACCTTTTAATGAAACAGCTAGGACATTAATTGTTGACGATCCACCATAATTTAGTGCTTGGGAGTTAATATATAAAGCCAATCATAAATAAAATTCGCAAATTTACCACTCTTTGGAAAAAGACAATGATTTAGCAGCGAGTTTCAGACTTTAGTCATGCAACTGGGCATTATAAGTACCCATAGGTTTTAGACCTAATTATTAATGTTATCCTTCTTTCGCTTCATTCATTTGCAACATTGCAATTTTATTTCTCAGATTCATTTTGGATACTCGTTATTATGTATTCATTTACTAAGATTGGATTTAAGCATCTTGATGCCGTAGTAAATTAAGATAATGTCTTTGTTATCTTGAGTTTTGGTTGCTTTCAAATTTGACATTCTTACGGCAGGTACCAACATCAATATATTTTTCAATTATATTTGCTTCATAATAAGTCACCTGTTTACACGTTTTTCTAATGAAATTGCTACGTTGTAATGTTTTCGGTAGGTTTAAGGGAAAGCTATCATCTGAGATCAGTCTGGAGGACGATATTAAACCTATTTAATGTATAGACTTAATGTATAACTAGCTACAACGTGTAACATAACTGCACCTTTCGACAGAAAAACATTCCATCTTCAAATTTTCGACCAACGAAGTATTAGTCGTACGGCAGAACATGTAAGAAATCAATAGTGATTACGTACGTAACGCGGATAAAGTTGACTGTCATCAAAGTAGATGAATCAGAATTTATTGTGTCTCTGTCTGTCTGTAAGCTCCAAGGTACATTAGAGGTATGTCATGGAGAATAGTACAAGAATTACTATTGTCCAATCAAAGTCAATAATAATGGCTGTAACGCAAACTGTTGTTTCCGGTCTGTCAGTACCCCCGTCCTGCTTTCCCTTAACCAATCACATCTTGTTATGTTACTTCTTTTATCCAATCACATTCACCTCCTTTGTCTGTCAAGTAAAGCAGGATGGGAGGAAATATATAATAAGGAAGGGGAATGCCGGAAACATTCATTTCCCCCAAACAGTCCACAATGGTATACTCCGTGACGAAAAACGTCTTTTTCAAACATGTGACTTCAGACCCTTTTATTCCACCAATAAATATCCCAACGAGCCAGTCCCCTCAATCTTACCTCTGGCCATAAACATTTGGTTGCGTCCTTCCTAATGGTGACAGCATAGACGTAGGTGCTGGAAGGCCGAAGGGCCCTGCCCCCACGTTCCAAAAAGTTAAAAAGTAAAGTCTTTGAAAGAAAAAATGTCCCCTTAGTAGAAAATGTCCTGTTGTAAAAGAACTATGCTTTAGGACTTTTTAAAATGTCTGTTTAGATTTCTCGATTTACTTTGCCCATCGGGCACACAGCGAGAAAAGGGCACCATGCAATTGGAAAACCCGGAAACTGCAATTAAATGTAATAGCTGCTGATAAATTTTGCTATTGTGGTACCTCAAGTCCAATCATAGAATAAGGATCAGGGTCCTAATCCCATTTTTGTGATCAAATGCTTGTCAACCAGTTAGAGCTCAAGTTGTCTGGTTGTGGTTCCTGTGTTTCCTTCATAGTCCTGCACAACTTACATCGTTTGAACAACCTCCTATAATTGCTTCAATAATCGCTATATTTTTGGTAGTTATCCAATATGATAAATTGATTGTTGAACTATTAGGTTGACTAGAATTACTGTTTTATTGATGTGATCTACTACTTATCTTTGTATTCATGTGACATTTTTTGTGAAAAATTAAAAAAATTCTCTCTTAAAAAAGAAACTCTTAAAAATCTTGAGAACTCAAATTTGTTGCTCTGACTGACTAGGCTGCAAGATAATTTTTGTTAGCTCGTCAAAGGGCGTGGCATTTTCTAACAACATGGGTGGGGTTGTACGCCTCTTTCTTCTTGGCTCATCCCACTTCTGATATCCTTCCTACGTCTATGGGTGACAGTCAGGGGAGGAGCTCTGGTGCAGAATCAAGGTTACGGCGCTATAATTCTTATCCTTTTGCAAGCTTGTATCCAAGCCACAGAACAGCACAAATGCTAATGATTGCACTGGTTAAGTTTTATAAGACCTTTCCACGGAGGATAGTACAAGAAAAAAAATCAAAGTAAAAATATTGCGTACTTGTTACATGTAAACGTGATTGTCTTTTCTACTACGCTTGGGTGATACTCTGACGGCCCTTAGCAAAACCGTAATAAGGACAGGCACGCGGAAAGGTATGTTCTTGTATTTGGTCAGTCATAGACAATATGAGGGGGATCACTACCACAAACATTTAAAAAAATCGTTTTTACTTTCTGATCCTTTCATTTTCAGTTAGGGGGGTTCCTAACACCGCGGCTCCTTCGCTTGTGCTCCAGCTGTTTGGCATAAGCAGATCAAGAGTTGCCTCAAACATTCTCAAAAGGGGTGTAACTGTCAAGACTACGGCATTGATCAACAAACTGACAGCAAAAACAGAACTTTCTGCTAACGATATTGCCAAATTGAAAATCCTATATTGAATTTGGAGGCGCAATGCATTAAACTCGACGTTAGTTGGCTCTCAAACAAATATCAGGCCACATGTGAGTCTACTTGCGATCTGGATTATCAAAATATGTCTTGTGTGGTAATATCGAACACGGAGATAAGGAAGTGTAAAAGCTATTTACTTTCCCGATTTAACTTCAAAGCAAATGAGGCGAACCTTTGACTCTTTGTCAGTTTTAAAATGAGTTTAAGAGTGCCATTGAATCCTCTATACCTAGCAATCTAATCTCTCTGAAATGGCAATTTTCGGCTTGGACACAAAGCAGATATATTTTGAAAAGTCATTTGCCCTTAAAACCTGGTCGGCAAACAGAACAAGAGAAGAATCTAATTGTTGTAGACATACTAGTGTCAGAAGAGCAAGTGTGTTTACAAAACTTGATGATCGACTACAAACTGCAAGACGACGCTTCTTTACAAGCTCAGCAAGAGCCGAGACAGCGACCTTAATGCTCATTCAACAATTTTGCTCAGTTGACATCACAAAGTCACGCAGTAACCCATCCTCTTACATTCCATGGATATCAACAACTATTACCAGACTTCTGCGAGGATCGTACTTTTGACTTAGGGTGTTTCAAAAAGGTGTTTTCTGTACAAAAGTTCATCGTGAAGTGACCAGCTTTAAATTGTGAGTTAAGGTCGTTACGAAAAATCCTGGGCCACTGCTGTTTCACGAAATCACCTTATTACAAAAGAGTAATCTAGTATAGACGACATCACTGGATCTTAATGATAACCATGCCAGTGATGATGATGACCATAACAATGATGGTGATGACCATGACAATGCTAATGATGACTATGACAATGCTGATGATGACCATGACAATGATAATGATGGACCCGACAATGATACTGATGGACCCGACGATGATGATGATGATCATGACAATGATGGTGATGACTATACCAATGCTGATTATGACCATGACAATGCTGATGATGACCAGGGCAATGATAATGATGGACCCGACAATGATGATGATGACCATGACAATGATGGTGATGACTATGACGCCGATCGTAATGACAATGTTGACGATGACAATGATGACGATGACAATGATGACGATGACAATGATGATGATGACAATGATGACGATGACAATGATGATGATGACAATGATGATGATGACAATGATGATGATGACAGTGATGATGATGATGACAATGATGATGACAGTGATGATGATGACAATGATGATGATGACAATGATGATGCCACATTTTGCGTGGACGATTCTTCTGTCAGTCCATCAACAAAAACGGCTCTCGTCACTGAACACACTTATCGTTGGGGGTAAGTCTTACACAGCAGCTATTTGTAACACGTACGAAAAGGGTGAGACAACACCAAGTTATTGGATATTTGCACTGTTTGAAACGTACAAGTCAGACTTTCAAGAGTTGACATCCAGTAGGCTAACTCACTCTACAGTAATGAGCTCTCTGTTCCTGGGCAGTTTTACCATGTTTTATCAAGAAGGGTCACCGGGGCTTTGCTCCCCACTTTTTGTAAAAGAATGTACATCAAATTATTAAAAACAAAAATCGTGCCTGTTTCTCAAAATGTACATTATCGCTGTGTAACCATGAACTGCTAACTGTGGGTACTAAAACTCAGAATGTTTAGAAGTAGTCTTTGCTCAATGATTGCAGTTAAACAGCAGATTGAACATGGGTGATGCTCACAGTTTTCGAAGAGGTGGAAATGTGTGGCTTAAATTTTAACCGCTCGCCCATAATTCCGGAGATCTTAATCCACCTCCGGTCTCATGGCAAGGAAAATACACTGTCCATCACCCAATGTGAGGTATCTAAGCATGGTAATGGTAGATGTATCTACAAAGCAAAAGCAACATACATACATACATCACCTGAAAGTACCGACGAAATAAATAACTGAATACTTTAAACACGCTTGAAAGCAAACAACTCAACTATGACGGAAATCTTGACATCGAGCTCTACTTCCTTCCATGGTCAGCCATGTCTGTCATCTAATCAGTGAGTGTCGATTAACGTAGACAGTATTCCCACTAACAGAAATCTTACACTATTCAGTATTGATTATACTATTCTTAATGTATAAAGTGTCTTGCCTGTGGTCATAACCAGGCTGGATGACGCCAACATGTACTCAACACCAACTCCTTTAATCCTTGGTTCATGCTATTTCTGTGGGAAATATCTAGACTCACTGCAGGGGGATCTAGCTGCTCCTCCTTAAGCGGTCAACTGTAGCAAATTTCATTCAGGCAGTCGCACCCACAGCTTTTCACAGCATTTATCCCTTTTGGAAACCCAGTAGGTACAGACGTATTTCATGCCGTGTTGGTGCGACTGTCTGCTTGATAAACATTGAGCCACAGCTTCAAGACTCTTAAATAGGGCACTGTTCCTTTCATGTTAATGTTGCTATCAATTTACACCGACCAGACATTGACGGGATGCACGTGGGGAGCCAGAGCGGATTTGGTCTTTCGGAACAGCACAACTGTGAGTTTTGAGCTGACGTCAGAAAAGTGCAAACGCTCTAGACATATGCACATCAGCTTGGATTAACACCCCGTTTACACCACATATGATGAAAATCCTTTTAACCATGAACCCTATGCATTCGGCATAGTTCATCCGTTTGGTGGGAACTGGAACATGGAAAGAATGTTGCTTGTAAAATACAGTCTCTTACGTCACTATGTTCATAAACCAATGAGATTCCACACCGTGTTTTTATTGCTCGATCACGATGCGTTCCCTGTTCACGTTTCATCTACCCCACTTGCAAAATCAAAAAATTTAAACAACCGAAATTTAAAATTAACTATACATTCTAACTATTTTCTACATGTTCTATTAAATATTTCATCTGCTATTGTCACGTCTCAATCTTTCTCAAACTGGTTGGCCTTTTGACCAGTGGTACAAATTGCTACAAAACTGTAAGCTCGATAGAGAAAAAAGGGTTTAAGGTTGCCCCTCAAAAAACCATTTTGTAACCACACCCTTTAAGTAATGTGATATTAAGAGTTGTAAGGTCCAACAATGATACCTGCATTGACACTATCCTTTCTTTTTTCTGTGGCCTTAATATGTGATATTGTTGATAGTCCCTTTTTTATTACCAGAAATCGATTACAGAAACGACCATAAACATTATCAAACTAAGCTACAAAAATATCCCTATAGGTTTCTGATGGTGAAAGTTTTTAGTAGAAACATGAAATTGAAAGCAAATTAAAGCTAGAGTAAACTTTAAGTATACAGCCTTTAGTTCAAACATACGTACTTTTAAATAAATTGGCAATGTTATGCGCAGTCAACAATAATAAGGATTTTTTCCTTAATCTTTTCAAATCTACAAAGTTTCCCTGCATTCCATCTAAGAAGGGGATTTTTGGGCGTCACGTTTTCATTTGGTCATTCAGCAGTATTTAACGAAAGTTTCAGCTGGTGTGCTGAATATTTTTGGACAACTGAAATGCAGATATCGAGTATGCAGTCCAAATAAAAATTTCTTAAAAAGTTAATATTGATTATAAAAGCAATAAACCTTCCTTAAGGCAGGGACGAAAAATGCCGTTATGACTCGGTGAATAGTTAGCGTAGTAAGAGTCACAGTTAGACGACTCCGAGTTAGGTTAGACTTGCTTTTTGACGTCACCGTGTCTAATAACAAGATAATTTACAAATTGGCTATTAGTATCGCTAAAAATATCTTCTATTGCAGGACGTGGGAGGAAGGTGGAGTAGGGTGGGAGAGATGGGAGTGGGGATGTAGATATGATGTGAAACACAGGGTTTCTGTCTCTAGTTGGGCATTATATATTATAAGTATGGTGGGACCTATCAGAGATAGAACGCAATAGAGCAGGATGGATAACAGACCTCTGTCCGCGACACTGCCAGCCACCTGGATGCGCCAACCGTAAGTTGCCTGGTTTTAGAAAAAACAAACCCTGATTCATTTTTGAGGCTGGGTTATGTAAAGTTTGTGTGATTACAGGAAGGTCATGTTTGTTGTTTAGACGTGTGATAAGGAACTAGAGTCCACTGAATGCCAATAGGAAATATGTTTCTAATGAAGATGGACCTCGATACTATTAAATTTCTTGCCAAATAATCAGGAATATTAGACATTCAAGAATGGAGAAATCATGTTCCTGCCTCATGTGTATCCTGGCACTGAGAGAATTAAGGTTAAGGTAAGGACGTATCAACATCTCTCAAATTAGAGACGATTACAACTCCCTAGGCCAGTAGAATCTGCTCCCATGATGCAAGGAAAAAGTGCAGTTAGTTTGACAATATTAATACCATTTCGAGCAGGCAGTGCCTTTGACCTTGAATGGGGATTCATTCAAAACGTGTTGCATTTAGGTGAGTACTGACACTTTTGCACAGATCTCATAATGCAATGACTTTTAGGCCAAAAGAGCAAATCTCTTTGTAAATATTATTTGCTATTTATAATGCTGTATTGGATATCATCAGAATGAAAATCATGAAAATTATTGACTTGTTGTCAGGACAAGGTGGTAAAAATCTTCGTGAAATCAACAGCGGCTAATGATTGAGAAAACTTTCTCAAGCTAATGTCATGCGAAAATTATTTATCTTACGCAGTCAATCTGTAGGACAAAACTGAAACACAGGAAAATTAAGTGCTAAACAGTAAACAAGAGTTAGTAACAATTTACGTGGTTACGGGTTTTCTTCGGCAAACTTGAAAGCCAAGTGTCTTCATGAGTACTCAAGGTACCAATGAACTTGCAAATGATATTTGGTACCGCTTAGGAACCACACCCATTTTCATTTGCTGCACCGATATTATCGACACCCTCTCCTCCAATAAAACGTTTTAAGCAATGACCTTGACAATAAGAGCTCTATATCAACTCATTGGCCAAAACCATCGAACTTTAATCATCTTTGGTAAAGACATAATGACTTTAAAAGCGATTGTAAATGCTGCCATATGGGTGTTGGGTGATATTAGCTTTCTGTTCATCTACTGCCACAACAAGAAAAAATGTTATACTTGAAAGATACCGTAAATGGAGACGTATGTCAACTAACAAGGACAAAGTTTTATGAAAATAAACATCAAAACATACAAATCGTGAAAAGAATATCTTGTTAGTATAAGTACCCCAATATCTGCATTGATGAGGATATTAAGCATTATAGCTTTGTCCTCTTGCAATTCTTTATCTCCTCTGTACCATACAAATGAAAGTTTCTTTTCACGGACATCGTTTAATTATTGAGGCTACATTTCACTCAGTAGTGACGTCATGCCTTTGATTTCCTTAGATTTCAGTAGTCGAGTTTTTCTTTACCTTCCGTTGTTTTTAACAATCACCGTCATGAGAACGAACGAACGTTTTAAACAATATTCTCTCGTCCTAGGCGGCTTCACTGAGCTGAATATCAAGGACAAGATGTCTCCCTCTTTGAAGCAACAACAACTGAAAACCCAAGCTCATAGTTTTTACGTCATATTTGACGTTCCTTCGTGTTTTTCTCACAAAAAAGAAACTAAAGACTAAAAGCAAGGCTCAAGTGCTTAGGAAAGTTGCACAGGGCGAGTATAATAGCAAGCTTGTTGTGCGCCATGAATTTTTAACTAGCCAATAAAGAGGACCCCTATGGTGAAGGCGCCAGTTAGACGGTGTAACGAATAGGACTCGATAGGACCAAGGCGATGGCCTACTAAGAACAAAATTATGGACGGAGGTGAGTAGAAAGTTTACTGTGAACGTAAGAAGTCCGTTTGGAATAAATAACCTAGGAACAAGAGCCATCTTGATGTTTAAATGTCGACTGAAAGGAGTTAACAGATGACAGGAGGAAACGAAATCAAGACATAGAGAAGGAATAAGACAGGACACAGTGAGGAAGAACGTGTAAAGCCTTGTGGTCAGTATTTTGTGGCTTGGAATCACGCCGACTTTTTTCAGTTTGCTATACAAAGAGTCTACCCACAAAATCTGTCGGGTTTCTTCTAACTTCGACAACATATCTGCTGGATAAATCATGTTATATTTATTGAAGATTCTCGAAAGAAAAACAGCGTAATTAAGACAGAGAAATGCTAGGAACACGATAACGTAGAATCGACAAAACTGTAGTGGGAACCCACTGTCGGAAAAACTGAGACCATGATATTCAGTGCTTTATTGTTGCCGTCCTTCTGAGCCAGTATCCACAGCAAACACTGAAATCTTCAGGCTATTATTGGATTTCCGAACTGTCCAATAGCGCCGAAAGTTTGGCTGTCAGACTAATCTATATCAGGCGCCCCATCATGTAGTTGTGATTAGAACACCAGACCAAAACCGAGATACGTATCTTTAATCGGGATAGTTTATCAAAGAGAATTTGAAATTGACTTAAGTGCTTTGACATGATCAACAACTAAATTCTCCCAACCGTAGCCACAGGACTACCTTTCAAGTGAAGTTGTAACCTGCAGGGCCTTATATTTCACAGACCCAGAACAGCGGAGGGTCAGTTGTGATGCTCTAAGTTACGTTCTAAGACGTTGTGGAAGGGGACGATATGCAAGCAAAGAAATCATGAGTGCTAAGTTAGGCAAACGATCGCTCCATTCTGAGTGTTCCTCTGTAAATTCTGTTCAGAGCAAAAGAAGTCGTCCTTGTACATTATCATTCAAAAATGCGAAAAAGTTAACTGACATCTGTGCCAGGTTTGTGGCAGAGAACTTCCCATTTCAGCAAGTAGAAGAGGGCCTGGATCTTCCTCATATACCAGAACCTATTCAAGAGAAAATCGTCTTTTGGGCATTTCCACACAGAGAGGAGGAAATTGCGTTGTATTCATCAGTCCAAACTCACATTCCATCGAATGAATATAGCAAACAACCGTTTCATGCTGGATCGCGACTTGTTGACAGTGGTTGTGTCAGTGACGTGCTTCAGATAGGTAAGTAATACAACATACCTTGCATACTTTTGAAATGTGCTTTTTACGTTATGATTTCATGAGCGATTCCAAAGCAATTTTTTTCTGAAATACCGTGGTGATGATGATACTTGAGTCAGTTTGTATATTGTAGAGAATTTGTTATCGTGACGAAACTAATCATACATTTTAAGCAATATGAGAAAACGTGTTTATTTTGATGGTAGAACTATTATTAACACACATTGCTGCTTGACGATTCAATGTTTCTTGACGATCTATAGTCTTCAGAGTTGGTTCCGCTTGCTTCATCAGTATAATTATTTAAGGAGAAAAATGCTCTTCGAAGTTCCAATTCACATGCCTGTATATTAAAAAGAGAATTTTCCAAGAAGGTATCTTCATTGAAGGTCATTTTGGAAGTGTAATCAATTGTTCAGAATCATAGCGGGCTGTATCAATGAGCCAAAATTTTATGTTAAAAGTACAGTGAGGCAATCACTCTATAAAGAGGATTCGTTTTGGGTATCCTTAACCGTTTTCTACACCTTTCGTTCAGTCTTGGCAAGATTCGAACTTGTATACCATAGACTCGGGATATATTTTGGCTACGTGGGTTTTGCAGTATCTGTTAATTGACTGTAATTTTTACGCGTTTGCTCAAAAATGTAAACCGCATCGTTTTCATAGCGTCTCATTGTCGCCAGATTAATAAGGGTGAACGAAGAATACTTTGGCTTTTGGTCAAACCGTCCGCGTATTCGGGTGATCGGCTTAAAACTATTTTACAAGGACCATGGTCTGTCAACCTTCATATTCAATTATTTCTATAACCGTACAAGGTTGTCTAGAATTATTGGTTCCATTGCTGGTGATAGACCCTTGTTTATGAATTTCTAGTTCTAAGACGTCTTTCTTAATTCAACCTGAGGTAGTTTTATTTTTATATTTGTCAAGAAGCCCAATTTTACAAAACCATCTTAAAGCATTCCTGTTTCCCCACGTGTAACCTCCTCTATTTGAGAAAGTGAGACTCCTTTTTAGAGGGAAAGGAATTAATTAGAATGTGGATTGCGAGAAGGGTGCAGACGGTCAGTCAACTTGCAGGACACCTAAGGCCATGTATTGACCTCTTGGCTGCTCGATTGACCAATTTTCGAAAGACATCAGTTTTAATTCCCGAAACAGTATCGATGGGACTGATTAATTGTTTCAATTCCTCCATCATATATATTTGTCTTGACAAAAATGACAACTTCAAATGAAGCAATTATGCCTTATAAAAACATTTTGAAATAACTGATATGTGAGAAAAAATATCTTGAGATATGACGAAAACCTTTGCTTTACCACGATGAAGAATACCTTTTGAAAGCCTCGTTAAGGGGAAAAGTATTAAAATAGGCTGTCACAAAAAACTAAAGATGGAAACAAGAGGTCCTGCCTTTAACTGTGGCCTGTAACCTGCCAAGGAACAGCCTTGAAAGTGAGGTGCAATGAACAAGAATTACGCATTTTGTGTTGATAAAGTTTAAAAGGTTTAATTAAAAAATCCCAGTTAATTACACCATTCTGCTTTATTTTAAAAATTCAAAAGTCTTAATTTAGTTGCTTGCAGTATTAGCCTGGAAATTTTACCAATGATTTATATGAGACTCAAATTCAACTTAGTCGGCAGGCCAGTTGATGATGGTAATCGCTTAACTTCATATTCGCGTTTTTAAATGTTACAGAAACTAAATTTAATGCTTATAGATAGGTCGTTTTTATAAGTTAGTTTACTCTCTGAGTTTATTAGTGACCCAATGGGTTTTGAAAAATAACGGTCAAAATTGTCGTTTGCTTCCCAAGCATTAAGTTGGATATGAGACAGTAAATTTTTCCTTCCATTTTTTTGCAAAAATTACAATTTTTGTGTCATTGATGAACCTGTTTGTTTTATCTTCACCTTACTAATTTGACGTGCTTCTGTACTTTTTGTTATTTGGAAGTAGAAAATTTATGTCAAAAAATTGAGGAATAGAAATCACGAGACCAAACATTAGATTTTCCAATTTCCCACTTGAATTTGACAAACTTGACGACATAGAAAAGACGAACTCGTCAAATGGCTGACACAATGATACGTATCTCCATATTACCTAACCTTTTTTGACGTCATTTCATAATACCTGTCCAACGTGCCACTATACAAAGATAGCTATTTGCATTGATGGCATTGAATTTACTGCAAACATAGAATAATCATACAATGTCGCGTATTTTTATTTGTTCTTTTCATTGGAACGTCGTCATCATGATTTGTTTCGTAATATTTGTACGTACTTTGATAAAAAAATCCTTAATAATTTCCCTTTTGCTTGTCATTTTCTCAAGTAGGTTATCATTTTTGACGTTAGTGCCCACAACATTATGTAAGGGTCACATTGGGACTGTGATTATTGGGTGGTGTCAAGATTCAAAACGACCCCTATAGACAACAGTTTTTGATCAACGTCATCCATCATTTGTATTATATTGTCATATATGCACATATTACATCCTAACCTGTCAACAAACCTATACTATATGTTCCATTATGTGTATAAGGTCACAGACCCAGCCTTTAACTACAAAATTAATGTGTCACCTTCTAATTGTAAAGGGTTTGTTAGCGTTGTCTTCTCTAATTTATTATCTGCCTGCCTGCCTGTCTATCTACCTATCTACCGATATGTCTTTCTTTCTTTCTGTCTGTCTGTCTGTCTGTCTGTCTATTTATCTGTCTGTCTGTCTGTCTGTCTGTCTGTCTGTCTGTCTATCTATCTATCTATCTATCTATCTATCTATCTATCT